>JAINUG010000326.1:637461-769961 GCA_029706075.1 Aldrovandia affinis
TCTGTGAAAGCCTCCCAGCCCTTGTCTTTGTGGGAGTTGGCCTGGTGTGCTCGAACCGTCAGCACGGCATTGAGCAACAACACACCTGAAACGGAAGAGAAGAAAAAGCACATTTACCAGGGTGGGACTTGAAAAATAACAGCAATCAATACCACGGCAGACACATCATTCTGGCTTCAGTCATCCATGATATTGTGCATCTTAGTTGACTGTGCGTTTAATGTGTGAGAAGACGATACATGCGATTCTGTGAAGTACTCTTCTAGCACCCACAATGTGTTCAGCTGCACTGACTATTAGAAGTGGCTGTACTGCTGATATGCAATTAAAATGAACATAAATAAAAATCAAACTAGGTGTAAAAAGAAGATACCGGACTGCTCAATATATACTCATGCCTTGTATAACAATCACATAAACACATCATTAGATGACACCAAATAAAATGAATAAACAGTTTAGACAGAAAACAATCAACAGTTGATGGATGTTTGGATTTCATGTACGTGACAGCAGCAACAAAAAAGCACAATGTCCCAGGATAATATCGGATATTTACTTATTTTGTATTCGGGACAAAGACATGATTTTTAGAGGGTATACGCAAAAAGTTTTTTTTGGGGGGGTCATGCATCGTCACATGTATTTCTCATTTTCAATGCACATCACATTACAAAATGTAAAACGATGTGAAAGAACAATACCCTGTTTGGCCCATCCTGTCAGATCCCCATGTTCAGGGCGTTCGAATCCTTCTATGTCCGTAGCCAATTCTTTGTACATATTCACCAAGCTGCAACGCAAGAACGCAAACGCGCAGGCTTAGCAGCGGTTATCGACTGCTTCATAAACTAACTCATGAGCCATGCGTTCTAAGCCAAGACGGCAGCGAAAATGATTTGTGGTACCTGGGCGGGGGCGGGACAGGCTTCTGCACGCTGAAGCACAGCCCGTGGGCTTGGTTAGGGCCATGGTACGGGTCCTGGCCAAGGACCACCACCTTCACCTGCCAATCACATCAGACATCTGCCATTACAGCGCTCTTTCCCAGTCAGATATGCAGATATTAACGGTTGGTAACGAGACCTTGGGTCAGATTTAAAACAACCCTACATGCTCATCAAAACCTCTAAATCCTGTGGTTATTGGGTAGAACACACAAGTCAGCTGCACCAGGTACAGAGATTGCAGTTTGAGGGAGGGTGGAAGCATTGAGGAAATTCCAGATCACATTCTGATCCTCCCCTAAAGATCAAACAAGGATAAGATCCTACAGCATTACAGTACTCACGTCTTGGATGGCGCACATCTGAGTCCATGTAAAGACTTGCTGCACAGGTGGATAGACGGTGTGTTGTTTTCGCTCCTCTGACACAAAGGCCATCAACTACACAAAAGAAATGTGAAGTGAATGTTTTGTTTATAATATATCATATGCGCATAGGCAGAAGCGTAGTAATACTTAGCATTACTGCGGTAGTATAGAAGGTATGGCAATAGGCTTGTAATGCTAAGCTTGCAGGTTCAATCTTCAGGTGGGGCACTTGCTCAAGGGGTACTTAACCTGAATTGCCTCAGTTAATATGTAGAAGTTCAGCTGTATAAATGGATTGTATATAAAGAAATGTGAAGTCTGGATACGTGCATTTGCTAAATGTAGTGTTTCCCTCAACACTTATGACGTTACTAAAAAGTTACACCAATGTGTCATGTCACGAGAGTGCTTCAGAAGCAGATACAGCGGGAGGGTAGTATGATTTCAGATAAATTGTTCACAAAGTGATCATACGATCGAGGTAGGTTCCGATAAAATAGGAGAAAGGCAAGAAAATCGCCACAATGTTGCAAACAATCATGAGACGTCATGCATGTAATGTCATCCGCGTTTATATACACGGTATTCCAGTATCTTACCCTTTTAAAATAAGGCTTTCCAAACTCTGCGTTCAGCCCCTTCCGCCAGCTCTCCCCGATCCCATCCGGTGCGTTATGGGCCGCCAGTCGCTGCAGAGCAGCGCTCTTGTTCTTCGCAATTTGGTCCAGCTGTTCCGGACTCAGCGGAGGGATAGTCGGCGTCTCATTGTCCGTTGGTTTCCGCTTTTTCATGGACGATACCTTCGTATATTTAGTAATAAAACATGTTAGCTGGCCAGCCCAGGTAGTGCGTAACAAAAGTCGTGCTGCCGTGCATGTACCGTACGCTAATACAAACATCTTCCGAGCAGTCAGTGTGCATACGTTTTAGTGTACGCATAAAGTTAGCTACGTACAAGTACAGTATGAACGCCAGGCAACATATTAAATACAATGATTCGAAACAAACTAGCCATGCGGTTTATCCGTTGCTCTCTGAACAACAATGTTCCAAGTCAACTAGTTCATCTGTGTTTACTTCCGGTGTCGCTGTTCCCATGTGGTCATTTCGCGGTAAAACTAGTTACCAACTTATAGAAAGGAGCAGTTCCGAGTGATTATTCAGTCAGTTAGCTAGGTTGCCATCTAGATTTAAAAGTGTAAACAATTAAAATGTGTAGCTCACTTCTGACAACCATCACGTCCGTCTGTTATCTTAAGTGTAATTAGTTTGCTAGCAATTCCGTGAGATTGTGTATCGTTGACAATTCAATAACGTGACCAAAAACTCACATTATCCTTAGCTTCCTCGCTGGTTTCCTTCTGGTTTACTTCCAAAGTTCTCTTTTTGGCAACCGGAGAGAAAAAAGAGTTGATAGTTTTCTGCCCAATCATGTTAATGTTATATTTCAATATTCTCTATGGAATTAATAGTTCTCTATTCTAAACCACAGAGCGCCAAGGCTAGTGTTATTTTGAATCAATATGTGCTCTTCTAATCATTCCCGCCAAATTGTGGCTAATGGGAGGACGGAAGGCTTTTTTTTAAAGGGGCGTGGGGTAATTTTTGTCAAAACATTGCCTACTGAAAACTGAATGAACATTGGATTTATGTAGCGCCTTTTCCAAGGAACTCAAAGCGCTATGTTGTGTTAAAATGTTTTTAAAATAAAGTTATGTCAGTATTGAGCAATCAATGCTGCATTCATATTAGTGAAAAACCGTATGACTGAATTTTATTGCTAGCTAAACCGTTTACTTATTATTTTAAAAATTGCTTTAAATATCTGTAATGAATTTCACATCTGCAGCTGAAATCAAATGTTCTATTTTAGCGAGTGGATGGACCGATTTGTGACACAGACAAGGAAACGCCGAGAAGAGATAATTAATTGGGAGAGAGAGCACCAGGGCAAAAAATGCAAAGTTTGTAAAGAAGAGCAGGATGAGGGAGAAGAGGAGGTGGAGGAAAACCGATATTGCAGCAGAGTTCTCTCACCCTCTCCCTTGGCGGAAGATTGAAGCAGAGGGGCTGGACTGTGACTATGCTCTGCTCTTTTCAAAAGATGAAGCAGACAGGCTATTTAAGCAGCTCGAGGAAGAGGTGGAGTATTTCACAGGTAAGGGATATCAGACTGTGTTTACCTCTCAGAACCCTTCGATTTATATCAGGGGTGCATTTATATCTCCAGGCCTGGAGGGCTGGAGTGTATGCTGTTTTTGTTCCAACCAATTATTCTGACTTAATTTTCTAAACACACCAGTGTTTCTCAATCCATTCCTACAGGGCACACTGTCCTGCATATTTTCATTCCAACCACCACTTAATCATGCTCAAGTGATTATTAACAGACTACCGATGCAGATGATAGGTTGGGAGCGGAGGTTGGAATGAAAATTTCCAGGGCAGTGTGCCTTGTAGGAATGGGTTGAGAAACACTGGTGTACACCAATGCTGGTTCCCCCCTATATTGGACAACAGTAAAACATTTTCACCAAGGATGCCTGTGCAGTCTGCAGCAGTAGCTCCTGAATTTCATCAAAAAGGTCAAATCAAACACATGATTGGGGCTAATTAAATAATTAAGAGCAGAAGCTGGCATGAAATCCCGAAACGGATCGGCCTTTCTTGTGCACCCGATTTATATTAAGCTCCAAAAAGGTTTGATCCCCGTAGAGTTGCTTATAATTTCAGGTCAGCCTGACAATGAAAATGACCTTTTTTGTGCCAATTGTCTAGTATGCACTTGTATGTAACGTTTTTACAATTTCACGGTGTTCCAGAAGAGAAGGCCCAGGTTCGGGTTTTTGGGAAGCTCCACAGTATTCCTCGGAAGCAGGCTACTTATGGGGAGCCAGGACTGATGTACTCATTCTCTGGGGTGCAGCATCTGGCTAGGCCATGGACACCCACACTGGACTACATACGAGATGCTGTCACTGAGGCCACCGGGCGCACCTTTAACTTTGTTCTTGTGAACAGGTGAGCGATCAAAGTTAGTGACAGTAGAATGAGGCTTCACAAGCCCCAGAATAGGCAGAGTTATCATGTGTTGTCAATTCTTGATGCCTGTGAACCAATCAGAAGGCTTTGCTTTCCACAGCATGGCACAATTATTGATTAAAATCAATGAGGCACTGATAGTACCGGATAGCTACATCCTATTTTGGGGCTCACAAAATCTCAGTCTCAAATCTGTAACAGAGTTGAGTTTCTCAAATCTGGCTGTCACTAGTTCCTCCTATATTATGACCGCCAGTTTACACACATGCAGTCTGATTTAAATAACGGCTTCCAACCTTTTGAAAGCAGGGTCAGTCGAGTGTCCCTCCTGCTGATTATGTCTGACTGCCGGATCTCACAGGTACAAAGATGGGCACGATCACATTGGCGAGCACCGCGACGACGAGAAGGAGCTGGACCCCGGCTGCCCCATCGCCTCGGTGTCCCTGGGGGCGGCCCGGGACTTTGTGTTCCGCCATCGGGAGGCCAGGGGTCCGGGACCGCGGCGTCACATTGACCCGGTGAAGCTGGAGCTGGCCCACGGAAGCCTGCTGCTCATGAACCAGCCCACCAACACACACTGGTACCACAGCCTGCCGGCCCGCAAGAGGATCCTGAGCCCACGCGTCAACCTCACCTTCCGACGCATCGTCAGTCAAGGACAGAAAGAGCAGAGGCCTTCCCAGTGAGGACACTCATGCGGGAGCTGCTTTGGTGTACAGATACATTTACTCCCCCGCTTGTGTGGTCTGGAAGGCAAAAAAATTAAAGAATCACACTTGGGGTCTTGCATCCAGATTGGTTACTGTATACTGGTGACTGTTGGGACTACTGGCAAAACATATACAAATCCTTGATGCAGATTTCGATTTTTGCGGCTAAGATGTTACAGTGCGGGCCTCCCGCGTGGTCTAGTGGTTTCAACGTCCGACGCTGGCCACGGCGACCAGGGTTCAATTCCCCATCCGCGCCAGAGTCGGCTGTGGCTGGGAGTGCCACCAGGGGTGGCAATTGGCTGTCCGCCCCAGGGAGGGGGAGGGAAGCCGACAGGACGTTCGCTGCGCACAGGAGTGGCTCTGGGGTGCCGGCGTTACGGTCGTCGGCTTGGCGAGTGCCGTCTGGGAGGAGATTTAAGAATCTGTGATTCGGTGTTCCAGTATGTAAGCATGTGAATCGGTTGCGATAGGTTTGAAACCTGTGCGCACTTGCAAATACATTTCACTTGGTGTATCTGGTGAAAGAAGGAATATTTGATGAATATTTAAAGGACAGTTTAGTTTACCACAACAGTTGAGACTCATTGCGCAAGGAAGCCTCCTCTAGACTTACTCTCTTAGAAGTTTTATTAATAACTTTATTTTTCCATCGTTGAAATCTATGAAAACGGTCAAAATACATCTGGCATCATGACAGATCACAAGAAATATTAAAAACACAATAGTGCAATTGGCTTGCTATACATTTATATGCAGGATAATTTCTCTTGTTTTGGGATAACACTGGCAGGTCAAACAGTGGGCAGTATTTCTCCTCTACATTCAGTACTATGGCAAATACTGAGCAAAACGCTAATCAACAGGGACTCCATTTTCATTCTGTGTTACAGCAAGTTCACAAAATTTGGCAAATTTGACTACATTTCCACCACATGGGATTCAATTAATGAAAAGGTTTCAGATTCTATCCAGGACTGGCTTCAGACTGGTCACACGTGGTAGTTTGGATCCATTCACATTCTCCTTGTACAATTCAATAACATAATGGGAAAAAAATGAAATGATGATAGTTATCACACACAACACTGAGGAGCTGAGGAATGCCAAAAGAAAGATTGATTGCTTTCTATACAGTATAAGGAACAATCGTGGAGGAATTGCAATGCTCGTTCACCAGACGAAGAGGCACAAGAAGCATATGCATTACCTCGTAGACATACCACTAAAGGCAAAAATGAATTTTTCATAATGTTTAAAAGGCTCTGGCCTTCTTTATCGTCAGACGCAATCACAGCAAAACGTTTAATTTCTTGTGTCCTCTATACAGCCATGTCAAAACATATTTGTCTCCACGTTAGTCTGTTCCCACTCAGCTGTGCAAAACTCATGGTGATACCCTTCCCCATGTGGCTAACTATGTGGTGCAGTGCATCACCCTTGCAATTTGGGGGGGAAAAAAACGATATATACTGTAACTAATATACAAATCAATTCAGAGAAACAATCAATTTTAATTACTTAGATGAATCTCTCAAATTTAAGTAGATCAAATGTACATTGATCCAAATAATTTAATTTCACATCAGGACTGTAATTCATAGACCTTTTTGCCATGGTGCAAGTACAGGAACCGGCAGTGGCTCCCTCCCAATTGAGCAGGAATAAGGTTCCATAAGACAGTAATCCCAATTGAGAAAGAAATATAAAACACAATATGACCCATTCTTTGGTCTCGGACAAGAACAAGGTACTTTCGTTACAAACCGTAGCATCTCGTTTCATCCGTTGAACCATTTCCTCCTCTTTTCATGGTCGTTTGAGTTTGAATGATCAGATGTGTCCGAGCAATGTACAAGTCCGACTTCACAATCTTCTCTTGGAAGTGGGAGATACTGATGACGGGCAACTAACCGGCCACATCCTGGAAACTTGTGTGTCCTCAACGTATTCCAACACTGTGCTCCCGGCCCACCCTGGTACCGCGTGCTACTCTCGACACCTTAGTCCGAACCCTTAGAGCACAGGCAGACTCAACCGAGAGGGCCGCTCTCCTAAGGGGTTAAGATGGGAGGAAGAGGGAACAAACAACAGTAGGAACCGGGCAACGTCAGTCAGTGCCCTTGAAGGGGATTCGGGGATTCGGAGCCTCGTCAGAGCCCGCCCTACTCTTCTGGCCGGAGGCTGGGGCGCCGCGCCCTCTCGTAGAAAAGCAGGTAGGCGTTGGAAGACAGCACCTCCTGCAGGCTTGCCCTGCGCACCGAGTCGTCCGACACCCAGAGCCACTGGGCGTTAAAGGGGGAAGGGCCTCGGGGGGTGGGCGGGCAGCGGCGGTACGTGACGAAGTGTCCAGAGTGCATGTCCCCATGGTGCACCAGGACGGCGGTAAGCCGGAAGAGATGCGTCGAGGAGCTGCAGGGAGACGATGAGCCATTGTCAGACAAACTCAAGTTAGACTTGCCTTTCCAGTTCTGGCTTTGCATATTGAAAAAAGCATTAAAATGCATACAAGGCCTGCGCATGTACAAAAACCAAATAAGTGAAATGCAGCATCAACATCATTTAAGATAACATTCTAGGCTCTGAATTTGGTATTGTAAGCTTTTGTATACATTACGAGGTGGTTCCATATAGTACGTCTAAATTAGTACGTTCATAAAGTTCAGAAATGTTCATATGTTCATAATCTGTGGGGTCCATTATATGTTAAGAAACACCTTTCGTAGTTTATGGAAGTGGTAACATATTCTTTGAATTTGACTAGAATACGTGTAATATTTTGTCATAAGTTTGTAGTAAGATTTATTTTCGCTAATTGTTTAGTTAATTATTTTTGTTTAAAAGAGTTCAAAATGAAACCACAACAGAGACATGTACAATCCTAAATCTGTATAAAACCAAAATAGACAAATATTAAACCAAAAATGCTGAAAATATCTGAAACAAGTCTAATGAAAATATCTTATGAATGAAAATAAATGTTTTTGGACCTTAAAATCTAAAATCATAGCAAATAATGGAAAATAGCAAAGATAATCTAACTTTAGGTTCATCAGTTACCCATAACAGTGGTGACAACAGAATGATTACAGTATAACTGAAGTCAAGGATGATGGGACTATGAAATCAGCAGATGTTAAAATCCTTATTGAGATAACTGAGAACTCATGAGCATATATATTTAACCACACACTACCATCATGCCTTACAGCTTATTTCAAACCAAGCATGTTTCACCCTCTAATAAACAAACTACTGTTTGTCTTTTATGGATGATGGCAGTTTTGTGACAGTTGACTTCCCAGGTCCCACGAATGTTCAAAAGTCAAGAGGCAGCCACGTGTCTGATAGAAGAGAATTGTTTACCTGTAGTCGAATGCCAAGGAGAACTGAGGGCTGAGTGCAGGGGAGTGGAAAAAGACAGACGAGCAGGCTCCATTTGATAATGGCTTGTTGTTGTTACAGTGCTCTGCGTCTGTAAATCAAAGAGCACGCGGTCTTATCTTTAGCATTTCCACCAGGCGTTTTACTCAAACTAGAGCAGGCTCAAACAAGTTGTCCTTGTTTTTGCTCATAAAACCATGCACATGATATATAAGTTATGTGCTATACTTTGTTTTTTTAAAGCTAAACGAGGTTGGGGTTGGGCTGGCTTGGTCCTACCTGCACCGTTGGGAGGCGTCTTTCCCTGAGCGTTGGCCTTGCTGTCCACTTGGACAGGCTTGGGTGCCCAGCTGAGCTCCTGCGACCCCTGACTGGAAACACGGTGCTTGTAGTAGTCCATGAACAGGTACTCTGTGAACTGGACGTGCTCCTGTCTCTTAATTGGGGCCCCCTCGTTCGACCAGGTGAGTCTCTGTAGGTGTATACAGAGGCACTGGGGGAGCTGAGAGAGAGAGAGAGAGAGAGAAACCAGACTCAGAAAATGCATGCCCAGGACTCCATGTAATACCTTGGGAGAGAAGTACGCTTCTACGCATCTCATTTCCAATCTGCTTCCTGTTGAGCCTCTGCCACCGCAGGACGCAGAGAAACGCAAACAGGAGTCAGATATTAGGACCAATTAGATCTTAGGACAAAGTAGTTGGAACATCTTTCTCACAGTTCATATTCTGGAACCGTTGCATGCAGTAGCACCATTTTCACGTGCGTTTCCAAAGGAGAGCGTTCCCCGGAATTCAAACCCATATCACTTCTATAATTCAAATTCAGACTATAAAAGGACTCCAGTGTCCATGTCAATGCACAAGGTGGAGATTTCAAAGGCAAGGAACCAGTGAAAGGTTTGGGACAGAGCCTACTGGTAAAGGCACCCTTGCTGTCACCCACTGAAAAATATACTTTACTTTAGTTACTATGGAAACATTGAACACGGCTTCATTACTTGGTCCCAAAGGGGATGAATAACAACTATAACTTCTACCTGAAGTAACTGAAGTAGAAATGAAAAGGTGAACGGCAGACGAGCATTCTTACCTTGCCCAGTTTGAGCTGTTTAATGAAGGTTGTCCTCTGGCTCTCTACAACCTGCCCATTCAGCATCCCATCTGCCTGGATCTGCAACAGCCAATGAAAACACTTTGACTCCAATCGGAGAGCTTTCTGTGCCATCTTACATTTGCCTTAAACCCATGGAGAGAAAACCCCTAAAGTTAGTCGAGAGAGGTTCTGTGTCTATTAAAGGCTTCCCAAATCGCCCGTCTTGGAAAAGAAGACTGAGACATTAATAATTAAAACAATGAAACCGTGCAATTAACTGACGCTAGAGGGACACAAATTATTCAAGTGTTTCAATTTAAACACCAACACAATACCAGTTATAAGAATAAGGGATTCTGAGGGTGACATATTGCACGATGGCTCTCATAAGCAGAATAATTACACTGCATTAACCCCAACCCCCAGGGGAAGCCCTCCAAGTGAAGACCACTGCCGTGATCCCTGCCCACCTTGGTACAGTTCTCACACTCCACCTCTTTGATAGTCTCAGAGGAAATGAAATGCTGGAGACAGTGATCCAGAGTAACAGGCCGTCCCTGGAAGAAATAAACTCCATTAGCCTTCAGCACCGGGGAGCTCTGGTTTTGTGGAATTATACGAGATGCCCTGTGACAGTGCACCATAATCAGGTATACAACCATAATAAATCCAAGAGACTTTGCTTTGTTCCTCACAAACACTTGTTGCTATGCTCCCAGTTTATGAATATAAAAGTTTTGTGGTGAAATAAAGAAAAAATCTGGAGTGGAGTACTGCGACAGCTCGGATAGTGCATTTTTTTAATATAACAAGTTATACCCAAGAGCTGCAGCACAAATCTACGGTTGCACATACGACTGAGTTCTCCATCCTTCCCTGCACTTACCCATGGTGCCGAGGGGATGGAGAGTGAAAGGCTATCGAAGGAATCGTAGCGCACTGGACTCTGAAAAAAACCAACAACAAAAAACACAATAATAATAGTATTGATAAATAAAACAGAGATTATAATACATAGAAGTCACTACTGAAACTAGTATGTACCGCAGATCTTTCTCTTCAAATGAAAACGAGGGAACAAAAGTCCATTAAGTGTCCAGTCACCTGTTGCTCACAGCGTTTGCATATCATGTTGCTTGTCAGTCGTCCGTGGAAAGGGTGCTGGGATTTCCATGGACTTTTTATAGGGTGAAGAGGGCCTGGAGGATAACATTTTATCGTTTTTAGCCAGCTTGTCAGTCAACACAACTGCAGGTAGTGCCCACATCCCTAACAGTAGACAAGACCTTACCTCGACTCCTACAGCTCATGTTCTTCTCACAGGACTCTGGGGGACTCTGCACGCAAGCCATAAGCAACGGGTTAAGCAAGAGAAACATACTGAAAGTACGCATAGGTGAATACTCCACAGCCATCACCTCCACACTTTCCCGGTTTGATAAGTGCTTGCATGCCTCGGGTAGTAAGGTTCTGAGGCTCTGCTGTTTTCAGTTAATGTGAGCACCTTAAGACCTGGCAAAGCTGTTGAGAATACCACTTTGCCAAAGGCTTGTAAGATGCCCACAAGTGCAGTTATATAGTCAACATCTGTGCCAAGTATAGGCTCTGCAGAGTGGGGCCTGCTTACCTCCAGGGACTGCATGTCGAACAGATGGGTGACTCTGGGCATTCGATCCCGCTCCTCTTCTAAGGAGGAAGTGAGGACATGAAAGAGCTCATGGGCATCCTGAGGAGGGAAAAAGATCAGGATGAGAGGTACAGCACTCAGACAGAGAGCACTGAGGAGGCAGGGAATGATTTCTACGGTAAATGCCTGGATAGGACAATGAATGAATGAGTTGAATACTGTGCGTGGGAACATACTAAGTGGATAATATGATAGCACCACACCTGGTGTTTGTAACAATCCCTTCGCAGGAACTGTGACCCCAGCTATGCCCTGAGGCTATACGTGCTACAGGACCCACCTGCTCTTCAAAGGAGCTGATCTGCCACCTGTGGAGCCTTAGGACATCCAGGAGGCACCCTGCATCAAGGACGTCATCTTCCCCAGGGTCGTGGGCGGAGAGAGCTGCAGACACAGATGATGAAATCCCATCAGCCAATGCTGATCGAAAGACTGGGTCAGGAGAGTAGAACTCCAACCATCCGGGTCAAGCCTACCCTTGAGAAGCTGCAGCAGAGTCCCGGACAGCTTGGGGTCCCTCTCGAGCTCGTTGTGGCTTTGGCTCACTTCCGTCTGGCCCGACAACTCCTCCAGCCACCTGATGAAGGAGGGGCACGCCGCCAAGCCCTGGAGCAAGGAGTTCATGAAGCAGGTGTTGCCCAGATTCAACAGGCCGGGCACCATACCTGGAGAAAATGCATGTCAAAGTGGTCTCACAAGTGTCACTATCGACTTTGGCCCACAACGTTTATACTTGAGAGCTTTCACACCTTTCTTTGCTTCTTCCTCTCCGTAATGGGACCCCACAGGACATAAACTCCGGCCGCCACGGCAGCCGTTATACCGCCAATGACCGCCCAGTTTTTCATCATCTTGTTCCTTCGACAAATAGTAACATGGCAAGGAAGTTTAGCACATGTAGGGAGCAAGCAAGCACAGATATCAGCATGACTCACAAGTATTTTACCTGGAGCAGTTCTGTGAGCAGAAGGCGTGTTCCTTATTGCTGCCAGTTGTTTTTTTTGTTTGTTTGTTTGTTTGTTTGTTTTTTTAGCAAAAGAGGGGCAGAACATCAAAATAAACAACACAAACTGATAAATAAGTGAAAACAATGAATAACCAAATAACTGTTGCATTTCTACAACGAATACTAGACCTATTACAACTACTAAACATAAGAATACGATCAACATTATTATTATTAAACCTAGTGGAGGTAGCAGTAGTTAAGACAGAAGAGTAATTAGTTGTAGTACCATCACACTGAATAAACTGTGAAAATACAGGACCAGCGGTTAGCAGTTGCTGTGTAGCGAATCAGCGAGCAAAGTAAGCTGGTAGATAGCGGAGGTTACGTTAGAAACATAATATTAAGGCTTGCTATCTACCAAATGTATATTAAACAAAACTACAAAACTACAAAACTGGACAATTTCCAACTAGCTAACGTTACTAGTTAACTACAGTATGTTGACCTCCGCTCTGTTGACCTCTAGCAAGACATATTGACTCATATTGTTTTAGTTCATCAAAACTGTAGGTTAGCTAACGTACAAGTTAAAACTGTTGTTGTATAAAGCGTGGCTAGCTGGTACTAGCGTTGGCTGTGTGGCTATTGGATGCAACTACACAGCTAGCCGCTAGCGACCTTTGTATACAAACTGAGGTAACTTGCTAGTGAGCTATCTGGAAAGCTAACTGTCAATGCCTTCGCTTAGCTGTTTAGAACGTACACCATGATCCCATAATAGCTAGATAGCCGAAAAAAGTAGATAGCGACCTTACGTTAACTTAGGTAACGTATATGCGTGAAGCTTACCGACCAATTCTATTGAACTCTCATTGTATTTTTGTATTGTCAACGTTGGTGGTGGGAGCAAAAACCCCAGCGCTATGCTGCGTCTATCGCTGTCTACGCAGCACATTAGCCAGCGAGCTACCCATCTAGAACCTAGATTGCTAACTCCCAGATATCTATGGGCCCCTTCCTGTGAAGACATTTGTTTCGACGCACTTTGATCCTAACCTGACGGTAGATCCCGTTCTTAAGAACTCCCGAACAAGCTTGTCTGTTCCCTCAGGTCTGCACCACGGCATCCTCACCGGTGCAAAAACCGAGGTGTACTGGGGACTTAGGGTGGAGGGAACGGAACGCAAAATATGTTCTTGTTTCCATACGGATATTATATCAGTACAGGAACTAAGTTATAAATAATTGTGTTCTTGTTTAAAGAGACGACGCATTCTTAAGTAGCAGAGGGGTAACATTTTTGTCATGAAACAATATTGCATGTGTAGTTAGTTGTCTGGTTTTCCAATCTACAGTATAACTTAATTAACGAACAACTAATTTACGGGAACACATTAATTACATCCATTCGGGAATTTAACTTGAGCTGGCTAGCTAGATTATGATGCGCGTGTGCGCTTTAATTCCAGCTAGAGCTAGCTTGATAGCCAACGTTAGCTAGCTAACTGTATAGCTAGCTAATGTGTATGCACATTACATCCCAGTGGAGGAACCTGTGTCTAATAAGGTCTGAGACCATTTCCGTGATCCATCCTTTTTGAAGTAACTAACGTAAGGTTACAAAACAAACGTTGAAACGTAATTAAAATAAATAAACTGTATCTGATGTTTGATCAACTCAATTCCAAGTTCAATAACGTTTAGTGTCAGTTGCTTCCAGAAAAAGGCCCGGCCGCCCATACTTGTCTGATCGCCAATGTCAGTTCCAACTCTTGTTTTTGTATTCTATTCAATATTACTATTACCACATATTAGGGAGGCACAAATCCTGCGTTTATTTGGCTCAAAGCGACCCATATAAATGACGCCCATGTTATATTCTGGTCATGTATGGTCCTCTGCTACAATGAGCGGGGCTTGAGCAGAATTCAAACGAAAACATTTAGCCTATAATGCGAATTGAAATCTGTAAAAACACATCGAAACCATAATGAATTGACTATGTTTTTCAATACGCATTCAATTGAAAAAATCCGTTAGTTTCTGTCGAATTAATGAGCAGGAGTCAGCACATTTCAGGTACATGAAGAACCTGTACACAATGCAGGCAAAAATACTCGCTACCATGGTCACCGTGGCCTTGTGAATATAGATTTATTATATATTGCACACAGTGTTGAGTAAATATGGTCCCCTCTGCGATATCAATGGGAGTTTTATATACAGAGGAACAAATGGACTGATACGATTTGGGGAAGAAAAAACAAAGAAATAGGTCCCCTCATACTCACACTCTATATTAACAGGCAATGTTCCCGAATTGGTCTATTTATTTTTAAAATGACAACTTTGAACAGCTAAGCCTCTCCCATGTTTTTCACCTGTGTGAATTTGTCCATAACCAATGAGAGCAACCTTCAATGTCAAGAGTATGAAGTTGTTCTCTCTAACCATATAGACAAAATACACTTTGCCCATCTTCCTAAATGCATATGGATTAATTAAATACCTTTAAATACCATGTTCTGTTCATCTCAGGATAGTACTGTAGTCTGCAGGTCAGCAGCTGCCATTCCCTTACTTTGGATTGCTATTTCCAGCACACAAAATCAGAACTCAGCATGATAACATTTCATCCCACCCTGCTATACAGGGCTTCCCAGGACAAAGTTGGCACTATGTGGATGTCAAGAAGAAAGAAAGTGTGTGTGTGTGTGTGTGTGTGTGTGTGTGTGTGTGTGTGTGTGAGAGAGAGAGATTTGTCATATAATTTACTTACACACTGAGAGGCTTATGTGGAGTTGAATGGCTGCTGTCTGGCCTGTTGCAGATAGGATAAGCCAGAAATGCGTCTGAAACAAGCTAGTCCGTATTTAAAACTGACGCATTCAAATGTACAAAGTAATTCACATTAATAAAAATGGTAAACATATTAGTAAGATTTACTAATAGTACATCCTAAATATTTTATTTTAGTTTTCAAAGTGGATGCTGCATACGTACACGTGCATATTTAACACTTTTATAAAGTGGAACTGGGATTATTCCTGTAGCACTGGCTTTGTTCCTGGAAAGTCTCCTCTCGCTCTTTGCCTTTGATCAGCGTCTGATAGTATGCGATTACCAGCACTGCCAACAACTCAGAGGGATTTCCACTGCTGCTATTTTTGCAGGGTATTGGATTGGTGTCTATTTCGTCTCTTGAGTCTTAATATTTTTATTTTTAATGTCGTTTAAATTAAATCACTGGCTTTATAAAATGTTGTTTCTCGTGTGCAAAAAAGGGGAAATGTATTATTACTCATAAATCGAACACTTTAAATACATTGATTATCTGTAGAACAAGCGTATTTGTAATTATTTGAAAACAAGAATTTCTCCAATAACCATTCATATTTATTCCCCCCACGATTAACTGTATCAATTTAAATCAGGGAAATTAAAATGACATAAAAATTCAAACAGCACGGCCTTGGCTGTAACGTCATTTGTAATAATGTCATCCGTCTTCTCATAAAGATTCCGCGAGATTTTTTACCCTTTACAGTGCACGAGCACACCAAGTTGTTGTCACCATTGATACGACACGGGAAGCAAAAAATTGTAACACCGCCCCTCCTTTGCCTCGATCACCATTGATAATCAGAACAAGTCGCTCTCCGCAAGCCCGTAGTGCTGAAATCTTGGCTCGTTTTGACAACAATGTAACGGCAATGAAACAAAGCATTGGAGATCCCGAGAAACAGCACCACAATGGACGATGATTTGTTCCAGCTGAGGCAGCTCCCGTAAGTATTAAGGTTCTCAAAAGCAACTATGACATGCTGGTATTTTTTCGTTTTATCCCTCACAGGGCCCTATTGCCAAACAGACTGCTTACCTATAGAGATTGTCTTTGCCTTGCTTATGCTATGTGTAGCACCTTTGTTTTATGCAAAAAACAGATACGTTTTATGCTCGCTTAGACATAACGGGTGCTGCTACTTCATACATTTTCAGGTACATGAACATGCATACAATGTTTTTGCTGATTTTCATTTTTCAATGTTAAAATATCATTGATAAATCTGTCTGATATCTTACGTCACGCCCGTATAATAGACGCCAATAATAGGCAGGTACTTTTTAATGTCGTGTGTTCGTGACAGGCCGATAGAATTAGAGATGGGTTCGCTCTGCGTTCGGTTGTGGGAGGAAAATAATATGCAATAGCACCTGTCACCTTGTTTCACCGTGAATATTTCTGTAGCAAAACGAAAACGTATGTAACTTTAACCCCGCGACTTTCACTGCTATCTGTAAGAGAACAGTCGTTATATATGCGCATGTGTAGTGATTACATTAATTGTCCATATTATTTGGCAGTTGTCCGTTATAAGGTTACCTTCGTGTTTCTAAGGTCCACGTGGACAATTGAAAGGTTCAGAGGGATATACAGTAAGCAAATTGTATCACGAGCCAAGTGCTATTGTTGCTAGATGGAATTGCATTAATGGAATGACATATTGATCTGTCCAATGCAACACACCTCTGCACCTATGATGTCTTTAACACTATATAAGCCTACGTATTGTTTCGAATTAAATTTCAGCATGATACTTTAAAGTTACATTACCTTACCGGCTGAAATTAAAACATATTAAATCAGACTTTTTCCACCTTTATTTTCCACATTTTACCCTACAACTTCCAAATGAAAAAAATTCTCAAAATTACTGAACATTAATTAAAAATTAAAAACTAGAATAACTTGGGTTGATAAATCTACACCTGGCTTATCATACCAATTATAAACTAGCTCAGGGGTAACCAATCACTTTCCAGATCACACACCAAGCTAATTAGCCTCCACCTGTGTACAATTGTAGTGATTCTGATTACTTCAGAATAAAATCAGCTGTTCCAAAAGGATTCCACTGCTGGGTAGTGTATTTCAGAGTAAAGAATCCACCATGAGCAACAAGGAGCTTTCAAAATAACTCCAGGATAAAGTTGTGGAAAAACACATATCAGGAAATTGGTATAGAACATTTTAAAAGGCCTTAAATATCCCTTGGAACACAGTTAAAACCATAATTAGGCAGTGGAAGGTGCATGGCACCACCAGGACCTCACCTAGATCAGGCCGTCCGTCGAGGCTGGATTACCAAGCAAGAAGAAGACTGATCAGAGAGGCCAATGGCAACTATGAAGGAGCTACAGGACTTTGTGGCAAAGAGTTGTCAATGTATGCATGTGTCAGCAATACAGAAAGTCTGTATCCACAATTCTGATTTGTATAGTAGGGTGGCAAGAAGGAAACCACTACTCAAAAAAGTCCACATTCAGTCCCGTTTGAGGTATGCAAAAACACCTTGAGGCCATGTGGGAAAAAGTGTTGTGGTCAGATGAAACCAAGATAGAAATTGCAAATGCAATGCAAAACGTTATGTTCAGCGAAAACCCAATACAGCACATCACCCAAAGAACACCATTCCCTACTGTAAAGCATGGTGGTGGCAGAATTCTGCTATGGGGGTGTTTCTTGTCAGCAGGGACTGGGGCGCTTGTCAGGATAGAACGGAAAATGGATGAAGCAAAATGCAGAAATATTCTTGAGGAAAACCTGCTGCCCTCTGCAAGACAGTTGAAATTGGGACAGAGGTTCACCTTTCAGCATGACAATGACCCAGAGCACATAGCCAAAGCAACAGTGGAGTGGCAAAAAATGGTCAATGTCCTTGAATGATCTAGTGAGAGCCCTGACCTAAATCCTATTGAAAATCTGTGGAATGACTTGAAGACAGCAGTCCATCGACAGTCCCCACACAATCCGATTTAATATGTTTTAATTTCAGGCTGTAAGGCAACATAAGGTGACATTTCTGAGATGGGATGTAGACTTCAAAGGGACACTGTATATCCTTAAACAACCCTTGCATAATCTATCATGTTTCTAGGGCTAGATAGTTTCAAGTTGTACAGCTAAATTGCTATGGCAACTTGGTGTTATCAAATGCAAGAGAAATTATATCACAGGCAAAACTACTGTTTGAAAATATCAGTCTTAAGACAAAATCCACTTTATTCACATTCAAATTGCCTAAATAAGGGCCAAATAGAGCAATTAGAAATGTAATGATCAACGACAAACAAAATGTGGTTGATTGTTTCATAAATTTAATTTATTTAACAGTATCCCCACTGTGAGTGCAGGGTAGGCTACTGCTGAAATGAAGCCTTCCCGGTAATAGTACTGTTATATGTGATAAAATGCCAATCAAGTTGAATGGCTTCCACTTCAAATTGGACATCACTGGGACAAATTGAGCCCAGATGTAAAACAGTCACTGTTGGCCAGGCAGTCCCCCATAATTATAATAACCTGGACAAGGGAGGGACCACAGTGACGAGACTCTCACTATGCATGCATGTCGATTTGTCGCCTTGCAATTAGTGTTGTTGTCGTGCTGCTGTAATGCAGTGACTTGGTACTCTGCCCGGAATCCATCTGAAATAAACTAGAATCAGAGGCGAGGGTAAAACGATGGCCACGTCCGTTACTCCTTAGACTTAAAATAGTCAACACATTTCCTGGGCGTCAGCTCAAAGTCTTTTCCCACCCAAACTGGGCCCGGATAGATTCTGCAAAAGAAATCAAGCTGAGTCCACAATACATATTTATTTATTTGTTTTATTTATATAGAACCTTTCCAGCAATACAGCACAAAGTGCTTCACAAAAACAAATGGGTTAAAATAAAGGACAAAAATAGACAGAGCATAAAATAAACGCAAATATAAAAATAATTTAAACTAATTAAAACACAAAACAAAGGTTAAAAGGTTGTAAAAGCAAGTCTGAAAAGTATGTTTTTAAAAGGGTTTTTAAAAAGAACACTGAAACAGCTGTTCTAATATCTACTGGAAGGCTGTTCCAGAGTGTAGGAGCTTTGATAGAGAAGGCTCGATCATCTTTAGTTTTCAACCTAGACGGAACAGCCAGCAGTGCCTTATCAGATGATCTGAGTGGCTGTCTGGTATTGTAAGGTGACAATAACTCAGTGATATATTCTGGAGCCAAACCATGCCTTGCTTTGTAAGTAATTCATACAATTTTAAAATCAATTCTAAACTCAACTGGGAGCCAGTGCAAAGAAGCCAAGATTGGGGTAATGTGAAATCTCCTATTTGTCCTGGTTAGCAGCCTAGCCACTGAGTTTTGCACTAATTGGAGCTGGGCCAGAGCTTGACGGCTCAAACATGTATATAGGGAATTACAATAATCTAACCTGTAGGAAATAAAAGCATGTATAATTTTCTCAGTGTCTTTAGACGACAAGAATGACCTGATTTTTGAGCTGGGCTTGTAACTCAGAGGTTGCTGGTTCAATTCCCAGGTGGGGCACTGCTGTTGTACCCTTGGGCAAGGTACTTAACCTGAATTGCTTCAGTAAAAATATCCAGCTGTATAAATGGAATGTACAGAAAAGAAAAGTAAACTGTGTAAGTTGCTCTGGATAAGAGCGTCTGCTAAATGCCAAAAATATAAATATAAATGTCTGCTGGTTAGAATTGAGATAGGGATCAAAAATCACACCAAGGTTTCTCAAAGTAGGCTTTACATTAGAAACAAGAGAGCCAAAATTCAACTGGATTTGATCGGAGACATGCTTTGGACCAAGGATCAATGCTTCAGTTTTATCAGAGTTAAGATGGAGGAAATTATGGGACATCCAGTCTTGAACGTCAGTGGAGAGCAGCTAACTTGCTGAAATCATTTGGTCTAACCGACAGGTACAACTGGGTGGCATAAAAGTGAAAAGAAATATTGTGATTACGAATAATTTGGCCCAGAGGTAGCAACGTAGATGATACAATGTGGTCCTTCCTCTTGTCTCCAGACACAGAATCTGCCAGTATGCCCCGAACTCTTCTCTCTCTATCTTCTTCTACACAAGTATGGCTTTCGAGTTACATTTGCATACAGGAAAGGGGGAAGATCATCACAAATATCTTGGCATTATTTGGCAGCTTTTTCCAAACGAGAAGATTAGCAGTATGTTGTGCAGTAGCATCAGCATCAACAGCCCTTAGCAAGTCAACATGAGACTATGGTTCCGTTTCACTGTATGCACGTATGCTATAATGCTAAGTTCGGGGGTTCATTTTAACCGAATTTCAATTAATTCCACAGAACAGCGAAGGACACTAAATGTGGTTTTTTTTGTTAATTACACTGTTCTGTCAGAGCAATCAACTGTATTCCGCATGCCCTTGAAACGAACACCCTGATTATAGTCATTAGAACATCACTGTTCACATCGAGTCTCAGATGCTAAGCTCACCCACTTGTTTTTATTTTAACCCCAAGGAGAAGGAGGAGACACTGCCATCCCAATTATACATGAAATACTCGTGTATTATTTAATGAATTCATATGCAGATTACAGATTTGTGCTCTGGCTCTTGGCACAATAAATACCACAATCGGGACTGTGGGCAACTTGTGGGCAACCTTCCGAATTTACACTGCAGTCCGCAAGTACGTGGGAATGCACGTAAGCCCCACCTGACCTCATATATATATCTTCATACAATATATTAAGTCTTGACATGGCACGAGTAAATTAGTCAGCAGAAATAAGTCACAAAATGCAGTTCAAGCAGCTTTCACACACGAAACCTTCAAGTTCGGATGTCTACTTCACAAAATGAATGACTTAAAATAAATCACCATCCGTAAAGCAAATATTTATAAACACTATCCATATTAGGGTAATAAGATATTTACTTATTCGGCGAGACTTCTGAGCAAGTTTCCTCGAGCCAGGGGTGAGGGATGTGCTGATGGCAATTCAGCCCTGAGATTTCCATCAGTCAATCTGTTACGCTTCTTGTTTTTGATATGTCCCAATTCAGAGAACTTGTGCTCGCATGTGTACGTTGATCCAAAAATCGACAACAGTGTTACACCGCAGAGCTTAATAGTTCGAAAGCATGCGTATCCATATTTAGTAGGCTACCGATATTTGAAAGGCAGCCAGTGATTTACCCTTGCTTACGAATTGCTTCCTTAACGACTTTTTAAACAGGTTACTTTAAACACCTCACTTTGTGATTTTAGGCAGTCTCGCGATTTTGTTTCTACAGCACGCGCAGTTGGTGGAACCGTTATTAACAGCAATTGCTGTTTTGAAAAAATTACACATTGCATTATTTTTCACCATTGATTATAATATATTTTCTGTCATTGTGCAGTAGGCTATACACATGACTCGTGTGCCATATGTATACGTACAGTATATAATAATAGACTACGTATATATATTAGGTTGTCAACCAATGGTGTAGTATGTGAAGGGTGACTTCCAATGCTATGCTTTCAACCAGTCGCCTGGCACATTTATGCACTGACAAATTCTGCATTCCATCTATGGCACAGAGCGATGACACAGACAGGAAACTTGAATATCACCTAGGCAACAGCCTCTCTCCTTAAACCAGTTCAGTTCAGTACCGACAATAACCGATCCACCCCAAAGCTCTTTATGCAGGGCAATCTTGGAAGCGAATAAATCGTGTTTTCCCGCTAGACCAACAGGTGCTGATATTTTTTAACCCTTCAGGGTGGTCAAGTTCCGTCGCACTGGCGAGAGCGCACGCTCAGACGATGACGGCGTCTGCAGGGAGCAGGAGGTCCAGATCGAGGGCGTGCGGACCGACATGGAGTCGGTAGAGCTGGGCGATGGTGCTGCGGTGCCCCGGGAGTTTGCCAACCCCACCGATGGTAGGCTACTTCCTCCCCCATTTTTTTCAGTTTCCATCTGTTTCCCCCTGTCCAAAATCACCCCGCAAAATCACCCTGCGCCCCAAGCGTACCTTCAAGAGAGACAACATTTCTGCAGCATTACCATTCAGGCAGAAGGGTAATACTGCAGGTTTCAAACCTGGTCCCCTGGTTTCAAACCTCCCCGAATACAACTGTCATGACTGGGCTTCCAAATGAATTACAGTACCTAAGGTGCCAATCTGTGCATTTTGCCAAAAGCCCATGCATTTGGAATCAGCTTTTCACAGGCACTCTTGAAAACACACATAAACCATTTCAAGCTTGAGGTGAGGACACATAATTGTATTCTGTTGATTGTAGGTGCAATCCCC
Source organism: Aldrovandia affinis (assembly GCA_029706075.1). Classification (NCBI taxonomy): domain Eukaryota; kingdom Metazoa; phylum Chordata; class Actinopteri; order Notacanthiformes; family Halosauridae; genus Aldrovandia; species Aldrovandia affinis. The sequence goes on from JAINUG010000326.1 coordinate 659,789, forward strand.
AGGTGGGACAGAAGCAAGGCTTAACCATTCTGTTAATATCCCACAATCCCTCTGTAATTAGGTTTCTTTCTCTAGATACCTTCATGGTGGAGGATGCAGTGGAGGCCATCGGCTTTGGGAAATTCCAATGGAAGCTTTCCGTTCTCACGGGACTGTCCTGGGTGAGAACCTGCGACTGACTGAGACAGAAATCACGCACACACTCTGACACACAACGACACATTTTCATTAAAAATACGGCAGAGTCGTCTTTCAAAACCCTTATTATATTGACTGTCCAATAGAACTTCTGCAAAAGGTTGACTCAGGATTATTTGAAAATTGCCTATGCAGCATTCATGATTATTGTGGTGCATAAGAAAGCAAATCAGTTCCATATGTTGTTAATTGACAAAATTGACAGTTGTAGACCCACAAAGGCATCAGGTGAGCTTTACTGTTAGTCCACAGATGTGGGAGGGCACAGACAAGGTCTCACATTTGCCATTTCTCTCACCCCTCCCTCTCCTCTCTTGATCTCTCTCTTTCCTCTCCTCTTTCTCCCCCTCCCTCTCTCCCTCTGTGCATTTAGATGGCAGACGCCATGGAGATGATGATTCTCAGCATCCTGGCCCCCCAGCTGCACTGCGAATGGAGGCTGCCCAGCTGGGAGGTGGCCCTGCTCACGTCGGTACTGTGCCCGCGTTAACACCCCCCCCCCCCCGTCCGCCCTCGCAGCCGTGAGTGCTGTTGTCGTGACACCCGATTTCTGTGGCCCTGTCTCCTGCAGGTGGTGTTCATTGGGATGATGATCAGCTCCTCGCTGTGGGGGAACATATCCGACAAGTATGGCCGGAAAACGGTGAGTCTGTTTATCTAAAATCAGAGCCACACAGGTTGACATTTCAATGAATGAAGGCGTCATAGTGTGATCATGACCGTGGTTACATTGGGATTTTTAGCCCCTACCACTCAAGCCCAGTGAAATTAAATGCACAACCCCTCCTGGTTTGTGATTGTGGTTGTGATTGTATTTGTGGTTATATTTGTGCTTGTGCTTGTGGCTGTGGCTGTGCTTGTGTTTGTGTTTGTGTTTGTGCTTGTGCTTGTGCTTGTGGCTGTGGGTTGTGGTTATAGTTGAGCTTGTGGTTGTGGTTTGTGTTTGTGATTGTGCTTGTGGCTGTGTATTGTGGTTTTGGGTTGTGGTTATAGTTATAGCTGTGTTTGTGGCTGTGGTTTGACTTTGTGGTTGTGGTTATAGTTATAGCTGTGTTTGTGGCTGTGGTTTGAGTTTGTGGATATGCTTGTGTCTGATGGATGGTTGTGTCCTGCGTGAGATCATGGTATCAGAAGCACACACCACGTGGTGATGTGATCCAATGGTGTGGGTGCATGGCTGTGACTTGTCTCGGGTCTGTGTGAGGGGTGACTGTGGTCCAGAGGGTCTGAAGAAGGTCTGTGGTTGTGTGTGCTTGGCAGGGCCTGAAGATGAGCGTGCTGTGGACCATGTTCTACGGCCTCATGAGTGCCTTCGCCCCGGTGTACGGCTGGATCCTCTTCCTCCGGGCCCTCGTCGGCTTCGGCATCGGAGGAGCCCCGCAGTCGTAAGGGAGCCCCGTGACCCAACACACACCTGAAAGAGATACCCGCGGCTAGACGCCACACTAGGCCTTATAAACCCGTTTCCGTGTCAGACCTGTTTCAATTAATTATTTCACAGGTGTCCAATCCGAGGTGTTATCCGAGAAGGGCCGGTGTGGGTGCAGACTTTAGTCTAGCCCCAGTACTAAAACACTAGATTTAACTAATCAAACTCTCGATTGCAGACTGTGATTAGTTGATTGGTTGAGGAAGGTGCTTTAATGCTGGGTTAGAACAAAAGTCTACACACCCACTCTTCACAGATAAGACTGGACACCCCTGAATTATTTGAAATACTTTAAATGTATTACCCTGAATTTACACTTTAGACCTTGGTAAAAGCCCTATTGTTGCAGGTTCAAGCCTGGACTATGTCATTAGCCAGCTAAGTCCAGGAATCAGCAGTGGTGGTACAAAGTTCCACCGCAGGAAGGGTGGGTTGAAGTCGGCCAGGGCTCCTTGGGCTGCCGATGTATTCGTTCCTCCCAGCGATGCAGCGGGCACCCACAGGTTTCCAGCTACTGTCGGTGAAAGATGCGCCTCTCCTCCGATTGGACACAATCCGTCTTGTCACAAAATAGCCATAGCAGGCGACAGCATCAGAGGCGTGTTGCACCGTCCAGCTGAGATGCTCCTCATGCGTGCGACACTGCAGTGATTTTGAGAGGCACAACTGCCGAGTCCAATTTACAATTCGGCCAGAAATGTACAGTGAGGGAAATGTAAGTTGTCCAAACTGCCTTGTGAAAACATATCAGCCCTTTTTCCGACGGGAACGCCGCTGCTGAAGGTGACCAGCTGCTTAAGCAGGCAGCGCTGCATCGTATTAGGTGAGCAACAAACGTTTGGTGCTGTGTGGCCAGAAAAGCACACCGATGCATTGTGGGATTTGTTCCTCTCCACCAGGGTGACGCTGTATGCGGAGTTTCTCCCCATGCGGTCCAGAGCCACGTGCATCCTGCTCATTGAGGTACAGTATGTCTCCAGTGAGCCCCTATCTGCGGGAGCGTAGGCACTGCGCAGTTTTTTTTTTTTTCTGCTGGGCCTTTTTGTGTCCTCTAATTTTCCTTCAACTTAAACTAGCAGAGGTAAAAAAAAAAAAAGAATCATATATGCTGGCAAGCAAGCCCCCTTGGAAAAATTAACCCCCCAAAAATTATACTGTCTTTATTATATGATAACATACCCACTTTAACTCTTTAAGGGATATTGTGCACACATTAAAAATGTTTTTAAATGAAAGCACGGTGTGGTTGGGTATTTCATTTCATTCTCACCATTAATTGATTGAATGAATTAGTTGGCTTTTTGAAGACAGCTATAATGGCCCTGTGCTTAGAGGGACCTGAGACAGTGGGCAGGGCTTCGACATGTCCTCTCCAGCCCTTCCCGTTCTATGACCCAGTTGTTGATCTCGCCCCGTGTCTCCGTCGCTGTGCTCCCCTGTAGATATTCTGGGCACTGGGCACCGTGTTCGAGGTCCTCCTGGCTATCCTGGTGATGCCCACCTTGGGCTGGCGCTGGTTGCTTGCCCTCTCCACCATCCCCCTCTTCATCTTCGCTTTCCTGTGTTTCGTGAGTACCGCCTGTCCCAGGTGCGCGGGGCCTGCATGCCTTGCCATGTACAATCAGTGGCAGGAGTACCTCAAAGACCAATGGTTCAGTGCACATCTCTCATGTTAATGCATCTGCCAGCTCTATTTCTTGTTTAAGTATGCACTTTCCGATAATTTGTACCAAGCACCATCGATTAAATATATCTGGGTGGGGCCTTTTATATCTAATATGGATTTTGACACAGTGCAAGGCGTCCGATCCCAAGGTTATTTCAGATGGCCCTCTATAGAGAGGAAACAGCGACCCCTACAGGTGATTTAACATTTCTGCACTGCTGCTCCCGAAACTGCTTAGTATTCTGCATGCCACAACCATGCATTAATTACTCTGAATAGACCGTTGTTCCACTCAATTTAATGTGAAAGCACAAATAAGAAGCACTACATTCAGGTTTAATGTCCCTTCAGAATTTTTAATGAAAGTTTAAGTTGGATGGATTTCATTGCACAAACTGCCTAGTACATTACTGTGTATTACTGCTCCAAACGTTTTAGGTCAGGGGTACACAACTCCATTCCTGGTGGGGGTGGGGGAGGGGGGCAGTGTGTATCCAACCAATTATTCCATCTTAATTTTCTAAACAGCTGTATACACCAATGTTGGTTCACTCCTATGTCAGACCACAGTGAAACATTTTCACCAAGGATACATATGCAGTCTGCACCTGTAGCTTATGATTTTCTATCAAAAATATTATATCAAATTATTTTGAATTAATTAATTAAACTATTGAATTCATAATAATCAATATAATGAATTCCTGAAACAGATAAGCCCTTGTTGTGCACCCCTGGTTCAAATTAAATGTTTCAAATGTGTATCAAAATATTCCAAATTCCAAATATTAGAACATGTATCAATTCTTGTAAGTTTTATGTATTATGTTTTATGGATATATTCCTGAATATATTACAGGAAGGTAAATTATATATAGGATGTATATTCCCTCTGTTCATTAGCACACAGTGAATAGGAAATGATACGAATCTAAGGACTTTTCTGTTCCATTTTTGAATATATTGTGGGCAAATATGGGAGCCAAATGAATCTGCTGCATAATTAATGCCTTCCAGTGGATAAGAGCGTCTGCTAAATGCTTAAAATGTAAAATGTAACATGGAGCTTCATTAAAATATTTGAGATGATGTTATGTTTATATATTGCACAGACCCACCTCAGTGTGCCCTGGTGCATTGTCCATATTAAAGCACAAATGGACTGATCAAACTCCATTTGTGTGGACATCAGAGGTGGTTGCTGGCACTAGGTATCACCCTAATGAAGGCTGAAACGTGCTGGTGTTTTCGCTGAGAAGCATACCCACACAGAAGGCCCCCTGAGGGCTGAGCCACAGATTCTGTTTGTTGTTCATGCGGCCCAATGAGGCGGCGAGGAAGCGCTAGACTTGTTTTAATTTAATTGGTGCACCAGGCTCACAGTCACTCGGGGTTGTGTTTGTGTGTGTCTGTGTGTGTGTGTGTCTGTGTGTGCGTGCGTGTGTCTGTGTGCGTGTCTGTGTGTGTGTGTGTGTGCATGTGTCCATGTGTGTTTGTGTGTGTGCATGCATGTGTGTGTCTGTGTATGCGTGCATGTGTGTGTGTGTGTGTGCATGTGTGTGTGCCTGTGTGTGTGTGCATGTGTGTGTGTGTATATGTGTGTGTGTCTGTGTGTGTGCCTGTGTGTGCGTGTATGTGTGTATGCATGTGTGTGTGTGTGTGTGCATGTATGCATATGTGTGTCTGTGTCTGTGTGTATGTATGCGTGTATGTGTGTGTTTTCATGCGGAGCAGTGGCTGCCGGAGAGTGCCCGCTACGACGTGCTGACAGGGAACCAGGAGAAGGCTCTGGCCACGCTCAAGCGCATTGCCGTAGAGAACGGGGTTCCCATGCCGCTGGGGAAACTCATCGCTGCCAGACAGGTACAGCCGTTCTCTTCTGTGTGCCACACCGCGGCTGAGCAGAGGCACGTGCTTGTGTCAAATATCCCACTGTACTCATTTGTCCATTCGTACATTGCATTGAGCATGGAAAAAGCGCTAAACAAATGTATCATTGTTATTATTATTATCGTTGTTGTCAGATAACTCTCATGCTCTCGTACATTTCAGCTGCTGAGTAAAGCTGAAATAAAAATGACTTATTACTTAATAACTAGGCTATCCTTTGGGGGATGCATGACTGATATGTGTAATAGTTTTTAGCAGTCCTCTATGCACACATATAGTGCATGTAGAACACATTAGTGTAGGGGACATTATCATTATCGCTGGATTGAGAGTTATTGGATTGAGAGTGTGTCTACAATTAAACACTTGTCAATCACATTCCATTACATTATGGGTGAAAAAAACCACACGCAACAAAATAACCATCCTAATGTGCGTTACAAGGGTTGTGACTGTTGGATTACAGGAGGATCGCGGGAAGATCCAGGACCTCTTCTCTCCGCACTTTCGCTGGACCACCGTCCTGCTCTGGTTTATATGGTGAGGGACGGAGAGGCAGCCGGGAGACCCACACTGCACACTGGGTGTTTTACTGGGAGCAGAGCACTGCCCCAAGGCAATTATTAATTTATCAGACACTCCTACGAGTGACTTACACAGCTCAGACTTTTTTTGACACACAATCTATTTATACAGCTGGATATTTACTGAAGCAATTCAGCTGAAATACTTTCCTCGAGGGCGCAGCGACAGTGCCCCACCTGGGATTCAAACCTGCAACCTCTGACTTACGAGCCCACTTCCATTTTTACTGCACTGCTGAATTACACACCCAGATCAGGGCTCTTTGTCTTCTGGGCCCATATGTACAAAGATTCTAAGAGTAGGAGTGCTGATCTAGGATCAGGTTTCCCCTGTCCATATCCTAACCATATCCATTATGAGCTAAAAGGCTAAACTGATCCTAGATCAGCACTCCTACTCTTAGAATCTTTCTACATACAGGCCCAGTTCTCCTAGGACCAGCTTTTCTGTGTCTCCAATCATGACTGACCTTAATTTGCTGCACTCACCAATGTTTAGTTGAAGTGTGAGCTTAAACACAGGAAGGTAATAAATAACCAGACACATGATGTAGACCCAAAGCAATATTTATTTAGGGGATGACATATTCTGAAGAATGTGTGCATTCACTACTGTAAGTCGCTTTGGATAAAAGCGTCTGCTAAATTGCATATATTATATTAATTAATGAATAAATATGAATCTGGGCCTACGTCAGGTGTACGGCTATTCGTTCCCGATCTCTTTTCGGCCACGTAATCAAGGGGTAAGGAACGTCATGAAACCCTACAATCGTTCAGCTAACACCGTACGGGAAATCACCGCTGTGCCGTGTGTCTGCCACAGGTTCTCCAACGCCTTCTCGTATTACGGCCTCGTCCTGCTGACCACGGAGCTGTTCCAGGCCGAGGGAGCCTGTGGAGGTGCGTGCCGTCGCCTTAATCTCATCCTCGTGGCTTTCAGCGCTGAGCAGTCAGCTGGCAGCCCCCCATCCTCCTCCTCTCTGCCCCGCAACGGCTTTCTCAGCTTTAGTGCCGTGACGGCTCAGAGAATGCTTCATGATATTGCTGAACTTAACGCATATGTACAAATAATTGCCAAAATAAAGGAAACACCAATAAAAAGTGTCTTGTTGGGACACCACGAGCTGCCAGAACAGATTCATTCCATGGAATTCCATAATTACTTGTTTTTTGTTGATGGTGGTGGAAAATGCCTCAGGTGCTGCTCCGTAATCTCCCAATAGGTGTTCAATTGGCTTCCGATCTGGTGACAAAGACAGCCATGGCCATCAGTACCATTCAGTAACCACTCGTGCCCTGTGGATGAGGGCATTGTCCACCTGGTAGAGACCACTCCCATCAGGATAGAAATACTTCACCATAGGATGAAGGAGATGACACAGAACGGCTTTGGGGTTGAGTGGACCTAAACCATGCCAGAAAAATGCACCCCACACCATAGCAGAGCCACCAGAACCCTTCATTTACTCAAGTGTTTCCTTTATTTTGGCAGTAACCTGTGCCTTTTCACAGTCATGGCCATTTTTTTTAAAGTAAGACAAGACACTTGGAAATGATCTCTGCTGAGGTGGTGGACTATGATGGCAGCCTGCCTGCTGTGACTGGGTGTTCTGTCCCCCACTAGTGTCCAAGGGCAGGCAGATGGAGCCCAAATGTAGCCTGGAGTGCAAGTACCTGACATCTGATGACTACAAGGACCTGCTGTGGACCACCCTGTCTGAGTTCCCAGGTGACTGTGACTGCTCACCACTCGGGTCTCAGATCCACTTGAATCCAATTAAAATCAGAGCGTGACTCCAGAAAGGGGGTCAGTGAGTTCCATCTCGAAGGAGGTGGATCATCGCCGGCCCCGGAGAGTAGATTGACCCGTAGAGATGGGCGGCGAGTTTGTGGGGGAGGGTTAATCAAAATAAATAGAGGGTATAATTGGCTTCCAAATCGCAGAGAAAAACGGGGAAAAATCTGAAACAAAAAAACCAAACAAAAAAAATTATGTGAGCGTGATGTGTGCTTGGGGCTGTGGCTCATGGTGTTAGGTCGAAGTGTCTAAATCGAGGTGGGGGCGGGTGCTTTCTGTCACTGCAGGCTTGCTGGTGACCCTGTGGGCGATCGACCGACTCGGGAGGAGGAAGACCATGGCCCTCTGTTTCCTGGTGTTCTCCTTGTGCATGGTGCCACTCTATGCCTGTGTGGGGAGGTGAGGGACCCTAGCCGCGTTGACCTCCCTCATCGAGAACACACACAAGCGCGCACACGCACACACGCACGCAGCACAGGAGTCAGCATGGGACAGCACAGCACGGCATGAACAGGAAACAATGCACTGTGACTGGGGTAGGGGACACCATTGGACACAAGAACACAATCGGTTCCTTGTCTGAAATGTAAAAGTTACCAGGAAAGACACTTCATCTTTTCACGCTAAACAAAAGGAGACTGGCTTGGGGGAGGGGGGTTATTGAGCTTTTTAAATTCATAAAAGGGATTAACAAAGTGAAACTAGGTTAAGTCCTGTCAGCAGAACAAGAAGGCACAGGTGGAAATTAGTTAAAGGTAAAGTTTGCACTAATTTGTTTTACTCTGAGAGCTATCAAATCATGGAACAGTTTGGCAGGTCATGTAGTAGAGACCCTGGGGGTGTTCAGGTCCAGGTTTGACGCACTGCTGGATACTGTTTAGTCTGTGGTTAAATGACAAACCTAGATGGACTGAATGGCTTGTACTCTTAATTATTTGTTCCTATGTTCTGAAACGGAAAGAAGTAGGACCACTTTGAGTAGTAAGCAACTCTAGTTCTGGAGGGTTTCAGGGTCTGCTGTAGGGGTGAGTGTACGTATATCATTTGTACCCGATATACCAATTTATGTGTATATACGGCATGGCTTTAAGGATTCTGTGCATATTGTGATATATGGAAGTATTTCCATTCACATCAGTGATTCCTTCTTTTTTTATTCAATTCTGCTTGGTTTTGCTGTGCTTGCACATGCTGATGTGACAAAATGTCAAAGAAAATTATTCCTTAAAAGAGATTTTAAATGATTTAGATGATTACGTGTCATGTAAAGTTTGACGCTGAATCACCCCACCTTCTGCTGACACATAAGCGCAATTAAGAAAAAATAATTGTGATATTTTTCCTATATAAAGAACTTGAAATATCACATGACATTATTTTTAGCCAATAGCACTCACCCCTGTGCGGGTCGCTGGTATTCATTCCGCCTGTTAACTCTTCAATGTGTAACTGAGCTCATTAGGATACAGAGCCAAATTGTGCAAATAAATTCCATGTGCCCTGTGCTCCATGTGTAAATCAGTTGCTAATTGAAAGGCAGCCCGAAAACCCTGCAGGACCCCCATGACTGGAACTGCCCCGGTCTTGTCACGACAAGGCAATGGCTGTGGCACGGACACATATTCTCTCTCTCTCTCTCTCTCTCTCTCTCTCTCTCTCTCTCTCTCTCTCTCTCTCTCTCTCTCTCTCTCTCTCCAGAACGTCCCTCACAGTGTTGATATTCATCGCCAGGGCCTTCATCGCTGGCGGATTCCAGGCAGCATACGTATACACCCCTGAGGTCAGAACATTTCATTTGATATATATACATATATACATATCACACCATACCTATATCTATTTAATTGTACAGTATTCTTATTATAATTTTTTTAATATAAATTGATTTCAATTTTTTTCCAGTTTTTCTCCCAATTTGGTTGCCAATTATACCCTCTATTTATTTCAATTCCCCACCCCCACGAGTCCTCCAGGAGCGAGACACACATTCCTGGCCAATTGTTCCCGCCTCTTCCGCGATGGAACTTCTTCCACGGACGCCTTTTACCTTCTCCTCGACGGACTCGTTCTGGCTCACCCTCCCCCCCCGGAGGCGGGCAGCCAAATGCCGCCTCCGATCGGGGCTGACGACCAGGGCCGGTCTGGTAGAGACGCGGGTTTCGAACCGCGTCCCTGACAGGCAGCGCACGCCACACCAAAGTGTGGCGCATTAGACCGTTACGCCATCCGCCGCCCTAGTATTCTTATTCTTACTCTTGCTTTTATTATTTCTTATATATTATTACTAGCTCTGTATGCACATTCACAGGAGATGGCACCCAAGCATTTCACTGCACGCTGTACTAGTATAATTGTGTATGTGACAAATAAACTTAAATTGAATTGAATTGAATCGGTATACTGTATATATATTTTTTAAGTTATTTATCAGCGACATAGCAAACAGCTTTCTCACAATATTAAAAACCAGGCATCAGATGCACTGCTTTATGTGTTTATATCCAAAGGCTAATTTACAACGCCTGTTCACAACAAACTACGGACAAGAAAAATATGTATAAAAAAATGAATAAGTAAAACAAAAATATATGCACAAACACATAGGTATAAACATAGTTTATAAAAACTATTGTTGTTGCTGCATTAAAATACAGTTGAAAAGGAACTGGGATCTTTAGTATTACTGATAGTATCAGTGAGAATATATGTTATGATTGATGATGACAAATCTGATTTTCATTTTCATCTGAAGCTATGTTTTGACTTTTGAGATGAAATGCTCGATTGATATACCAAGAAAAGAAAATGACTACTGTTGCTCTCTGCCGATTTGAATACAAGTCTGGTTTTACGGTAATACGATGAAAGGCAATGGGCATATTTAATTTGCACGCTCTGATCTATTTACAGGGCCAGGCAAGACCAGTTAAGGATTATAGTACATTGTACTTTTTAATCCTGTGTCTTAACTCAGGTTAAATTGCGTTGACAGATCTACAAGGACTCCTGTGTTTGACTCCCACCACTTGAACATCTGCTTATTGCCCACAGTTCTGAACTCATTACGTGGGCATAAATGATAAAGCGCTGCTGTTCCAGGGCTGAATCGGCTGCTGGTGGGAGATTAACATTCCCCTTCGTACAAATTACTGACGCGCACGTGGTGCACGTGTGCATGGTGCTCATAGCTCCTCCTCCTGTTTCTTCAGGTGTACCCAACGGCAAACCGAGCTCTGGGGCTGGGCACCAGCAGCGGAATGGCGAGGGTCGGTGCTCTCATCACCCCCTTCGTCGCGCAGGTAAGGGGTCATGTGACTTGCTTGGCCGCACATTCGTTCGTCCACCCAACTCTTAGATAATACTGTGCAGGGAAGAGGGATCTCAGAAGCCACCAAATATTAGAAGAAAAAAATTAGACAAGTAAAACAGTGTGTGTTTTACATATAACAGCGAGCGCGGTGTTTGTGTTGCGATGCCCGTCCAGGTGATGCTGGAGTCATCGGTGTACCTGACGCTGTCGGTATACTGCTGCTGCTGCCTGCTGGCGGCCATCGCCAGCTGCGCGCTGCCCATCGAGACCACGGGCCGGGGCCTGCAGGAGTCCAGCCACCGCGAGTGGGGCCAGGAGATGATGGGCAGGGCCCCCCACAGCCCCGGGGGCATCCCCCACTCCAGCTCTGGGTCCCAGGAATGAGGAGCAGGGCGGGGTGGCGTGTCAGAGTGGATGGGACTGAGGCGTGTGAGTGTGGAGGGGGGGAGGGGTAGGTGGGTGGGGGCGGGATTCAGACAAAGGAGAGAAAGAGGTGCAACCCTTACCCCTTCTCCCCAGTGGTGTCTTCCCCGAGTCTGTAGATAGGCACTGGTGGGAGATTTCAATCATCGCTGACTACCATTGCTACCATGACTTTGCCAATCTGTCAAAACACTTGTGCCCTAGTCACGTGCTCTGAGTCTCCAGGAGTCTGGAGAGGAGCACTGGACCGTCTGGTGTTGAAGTGGGCGAGATGTGAGCGTGCGTACGGAGCTCTGAGACTCTCACAGCCCTCCGACTGACGAGAGAGAGAGAGAGAGAGAGAGAGAGAGAGAGAATTCGCACTAGTTTGTTCCATCATGAGAATTTCTGTATTAGATGGACCTGTTTCCTTACAAGTTACCCAGGTCAGGAAACCTTGAAACTAATATCATTGACAAATGAGAGAAACGGGGAGGTCCTACCTAGTACAGTGTCTTGGACTGTCCAGCCATGCTAAGAAAACAGACTGGTTGGCATTGGCTCCAATACACAAAGTGTTTGAAAAGCAGACCCCATTTTGTGCTAACATGCATCTTTCTATGAACCAATTACCGACACGATTATCAAAACTGCAACGCCGGCTTTGGGTACTGTCCATTTATCCAGGGAGTAATTAACAGTCATTTGTATCACGCTCTGATGGCAGCATTTGTGCATGTCTTTGTGAAATGTAGTGTGAAGAATCTCCTAATCGAACATCAGAGAGCAACCACAGCACGCAACTAGACTCCGGGCCTTAAAACTGCCGTCCGCTGTTTTGGAAACATGGTGCATGTTTTCCATTTATCAGTATTGCAACAATGGGGGGGGTGGTTGAGTTCATCAGGCTGGGTTAAAGAAAGATACCGCCCCTCATATGAATGGCTAGCTAGCTACAGCTTCCTGATCGGAGAAGCCATCGCAGAATGAAGTAAGTGAGAAGAAGATGCCCCAGAAGAAAAAGAAATACGACGAAGCGAGAAATCTAGTTTTGGTGTCCCCGATTAAGGACGTGAAACAATATTCGAAACGACGTGGAAACGTGGCCGATTTCCTGTCGCCGCACGTGTTCCGAGACAGCGGACTGTAGGTTTGAGAGCACCCTTTGAACGAGGCGATTGTATTCCACTCGATCATATTAACACTTATACGAGAACGCTGAGGCCTGCGCTTCGGCCCTGTACAGTAGACACACACTAGAGGTAAACAGTGGTCACTAGTCGACATCACACCGCCAGTCAGGGCACCTCCCAAGCCAGTAAACTTTGTCACGTCATGCTGTCCTGAACACATTCATGAAGCTTGGCGCATAAGACACACACACACACACCACACACGGTAGATGGGATGGCTTTCCATTCATGCACAAAGACCAATTTTTTTTTGTTTCGAAATATACCACTATCTGGGGTGATTGGTTGTTGTCTTTGTTTTGTTTTTCTTCCGAGGGGGGGGGGCTTTGTCCCCTTTCCGAGTAACGAGTCAAACACGGTGATGTGGAAAACCCTGCACTTGTTGTACAAACTGTCTTCTACATGCCTGCCTTTGCAACTTAGTGCCGCATTAAGTGTCTGTACACAGATTCTTGCCAATGCACTTGATGTAAATGTGTATGATACAACAATAAATTATGTTTAAAAAATGGAAGGATGAACATTGGATTGGGGAGGCAGTGTTTATTTATTTATCTTCAGGGCTTTTTGTAATATTTTGCATTTGTATCTAAATATTAATTTCTGCACATAGCTTCTAGAAAAATAGAGGTATTTTCATTATACTTCCACTACACAGTACACACAATGTTAATGGCCTAGTTAAATTACATTTAGTGTTGATGACATTTTTTCCCAAGAGTGGTGTGTTAGAAAAATTTAATTCAAATAATAATTAAAATCTCTCCACATATTTACCACAATTTCTTATCAAAACGTTTATCTTTAGACTATTAATTCTGACAACAGTGCACAATCGAAACATTAAATTTTTTAAAAAATCTCTCCCATGACAATTTAGTGTCACCCAAATCGAAGCAAGCTAAAGTAATGACTCATCTGGTTGCTGTGAGGCAGAAACGCATTGTTACTGTCAACAATGCTGCTGTGTGCTGGCAGCCCTGGAGGGAGTATTAGTCGGGTCTCTTGCGCTGGTGAAGGTCACTGAAATTACCTTACGGCGGTTCTGAGGGAGATTTGATTGGCGAGAGAGGGCAGAAAGCGAGAGGCACGTGGACAGCACCCGGGTCACAGGCGAGACCGCGCCTTCCAGCCTTTCTGCTCCAGGACGTCTCCGAAGAGCTTGGCAGCCTCCAGGGCGCACCCTCTGTGGATGGTAAGGCCGAAGCCCCCGTGGCCGTAGTTGTGGATCACCTGTGCGAGGGTCACGTCAGCGTTAGGGTGCGAGGGCCCGCCTACTCATGGGCGCATGAGGAATGATGATACTGAAAATGGGTGGAGCTACCATGCACTACCGGTAGCGCGACCGATTTGAACCAATCGTTGTGGTTTGTCGTGAAGAGCAAAACCTTTTGATTGGTTCAAACAAGTCAATGATTGACAGGCTAATTGTAGCTCCACCCATTTTTGGTGTCATGATACCAAATTTTTCCATCACTAGGCACAGAATGAGGTTTCTTATTCTCACACCAAGAGCAGATGACAGCACACTTAGATCCAGTTTGGAAAGGATGCCCTTTTGAGACATGAGCAGTTAAGCCAATCCCGTTATGGAACAAAGATATTGTGTGAAATGGTTAGCTGAGTAAAACGGCTGTGCCACCTACCAGACCCTGACCAATAGGCCTTTTGACAGCCAACCAAAAAGTTGTTAGTGTGTATTTAATCTGAATTCTGTGTGCTAATATGAGGTCAGAGGGTACAGAAGTCAATGTTTCTACCAGACCGGCCCTGGGAGTCTGTGGCCAGCCGCACGAGTCCGTCGAGGAGAAGGTTAATGGAGTCCGTGGAAGATCTGTTTGTCCAGGAAAACCTCCCGGAGGAGAAGTGCCAAATTGAAAATAAAAATGCTGCACAGGAAATAAATGTATGGATACAGAAGTCAATGTTTGTAAGGACTGGGAGTCGAAACCTTGAGAACCGGTACACGTATGGGATACGCCTCGCCAACCGGGCAGATGGTGTACCTGCCATCCCAACAAGCAACATTTAGACCTGTGCATTTGACGGCAGTTCGAATGAACCATTCACGGTGGTTCATCGCTCACCTCACAGGTGGACGGTCCAAACGTCATGGTCTCCCTCTCCAGGCGCACTTTACTGCGCACGGGCCTAAGCCCCGCCCAGCCCTCCACCACTCTGGCATGCTACGGGACAGAAGCAGTGCCATTCACATTCGCGCCAATCATCTACACCAATGGTATTCACTCATGATGTACCAATGAGGTTTCATGAAATCAAAAATGGGCGGGGCAACATATGCCATCAGTCACTCAATGATCTGAACCAGTCATTGGGTTTTGCTGTGGAGCCCAAAATATTTTGATTGGTTCAAATAAGTCAGTGATTGACAGCTCATTGCAGCTCCACCCATTATGGGGTTTGTGAAACCTCACTCTACCATCACTAGTATTCACCTTTGCCCTTGGATAGCCGCAAGGTGGCTGGTTTTTGTTCTCGCAGTAAAATCAGCAACAGCCAATGCAGACCCAGGAAATCAGGTGAGGCGAGTCAACTGTGTGATCAACCGTTTTAACTGATCAATGAATTAAGTGCTGAGCAACAATGAAAACCTGCACACCCTGCGGCTCTCTGAGGGAAAGAGTGAATACCACTGATCTAAATGGTCTCTTACTGGATTGGGCACAAGCAAGGCCTTAGAACTGATCTGGAGGCCAAATAAATGTCCTGGAAATCAGCTATTCTAATTTAACTGTAACAACTATAAACATTTACATTTACAATGTGTAAGTATACAATGTGTATAACATGTGTAATCAAAAAAACATTTCTTTCCCTGTGTTATAGATACAGTGTGCAGCTGTCTACGGTGATGTCTGTTGTATTGCTACTTTACTGAGCTCTTGCGGCAGCTGTGATTGTTCTTACCGTGTTTAAATGCACTCATTTCGTAAGTTGCTCTGGACAAGAGCGTCTGCCTAATGCCTTAAATGTAAACTCTAAAAGGAAGCTCTCAAACCACATCAAAACCCACCATATAACTACTACCACTACCAACCACATAACTGCCTCCACACCTGAGTTCAAACTGACCCAAATAAAGTCACTTCCTCGATGTTTGCTCTGCACAGAGCCTTGTTCACAGTGATCCACAATCCCGCACATTTTCTAGGTCTTTATTCATCTCCAAGCACTGAAAACCTCCAACATGTTAAGCCTAATTTATCCAATGAAGTCAATTGAATGTTTGGATCAAAGAAAACCCAAAGACACCACTATCGCACCAGTGTCACATACCCTTGGAGTCACAAATCCGCTGTCAAGTTTGAGATAAGCGCAGGAAGAGGAGCAATTGACAATCGCATCATTATAAACGGTGAGAGGGAATGTCTCCAACCTTGAGACTAGGTTCCAGGCTGCAGGCTTCATCCCAAATTTTCTTGTGGTCAATGGAGTTACTCATTTCACTCCAGTTCCCCAGCTGGAATATACCACCGACAGTGACCAAGCGACTCCTAAAAACACATCAAGTAAATCAGCACCGGGTCTCACCTTCTGCTGCTGCGACATCCAACTGCAAGACATTTTCAAAACCGCCATGAGCCTTCTGACAATCTTACCCAGGTATTATGTATGGCGAGTTGTACACGCTGGTTTTGAAATTGTGAGTGAGAATGAAATGCTTCAGCCATGGGGCGTCCACCTGAATGTGAGCGCAGAGGAGAAAACACAGGTTAGGTGATGAAGGGGCTTCTCTTGTGTATGGCTAAGCTACTGGACAGGGGGCCTTCCCCCGCCTCCCTCCCACCTTTATTATCTGTCCCCGGCCTGGCTCGAGGTCGGCGTCGGGCTGAAGCTCCCGATCTCACCCCTGTGCAGTTGATGATGACGTCCGGCCCGGACTCCGCCAGCTACGCACCGGCAAAGTAAGAGCAGGGAGGCGAAGAGACAGAGAGAGAAAGAGAAGAAAGCAGGGAAAGAGGAAGAGAACAGAGAAAGGGAAGAGAGAGATGGAGAGAGAAAGACCAGGGAAAGAGGCAAAGTTGAAGACAAACAGTGCTCCCAGAGAAAGGGAATGTTACAAAATTGAGGTATGGCATCATCAATCAGTGCAGAGTACAAGTGAATACTAGTGATAGGAGAATAAGGTACAATATCGTGGCATCAAAAATGGGTGGAGCTACAATTAGTTGTCATCACTGACTTGAATGAATGAAAGGTTTTGCTCTTACGCAACAAAGCACAATGATTAGCTCAAATCAGTGAGCTACTGGTAACATATGGTAGATCCAACCATATTTGTTGTCACAATATGCCATTCTCCAGTCATCGGTATGCCCAGTACAGTTAATCAAATTTAAACTTTATCAGAAGGCTCTCACCTCTTTGAAAGACTCTATCTTCCTGTTATAGAACTTCACACCTCGCTCCTTTAACCTGCGAAAGAAATATGGGCGCTGGCGTTTACAGCTGCAATCATGGCTAGATTATATACAATGTAGCATGTGAATAAAACATGGGGACGTTAATGCTTATCATATTAGCCTTCGAATCAAGAGGTATCCCAGTGCAACTACCCGAGGCCTGATAAGCCAGTACAAAGTACAAAAAATTTGTCTCCCATGTCCCACGTTTTCCTGTGAAACTCTGAGTAAGATCTAAATCTAAATCTCAACCAAAGGTATCTCACACACTGTTCAGTACTCTCACTATGCGTTTTCATCTTTTGCATTGCTCCAATTGTAATGGTCCACTGCTTGTTTTATCATCTCTTCTTTAAGAACAGGACAGAAAATGTTGGAAGCTATTTATTAATATTTAACCCTACTTCAAAAGGTGTGGATGCACGTACCAAATTATATAAGTCAGATCACAATCAGTGACTTATGGACTCACAAGTAGACTAACTGATAAGCATATCACTTACCAATCCATGAGCCAAGGTAAGTAGCTCTTGCCCTCAATCATGAGTGCAGTGTTGAACCATCCGTAGCTAAAAGTAAAACAAAATAAAAACAATGGGAATCAAAGCAGAGCTAGTACAGTGGCATATAGTACACAGGAATGCACAGGTGCGATGATTCAAAGTCAACAATGGCAACACAGTCGGGTGTACGGATCTCTGTAACAACTGATAACCGCAAGCATACGAAGCACAACAACATTACAACTGCTTTCTGTACAGTACCTGTATCCTGGAAACATATCCAGTTCACGTTGGGTCAGTTGCCTGAAACCCAACACGATATCCTTAAAGGAAGGGTCCTATGCGGAAACAAAATCACCGTTGTTTAATTCATTAAATACCTGCCCAGTATCTTTATTAATTATCTGAATTCATGTGTCTTTCAGTGACTGAAATGGATGAGCAACATTTTCTACGCCTTTGTCCAAGGTCGATCAGTTCAGTGAGGGCTGTCAAGGTTTGGCAAACTCTGCACATTGTGAGGCATTGTGAGACTAGAACAGCAATCTCCGCAGCATCTGTTACATTTAACCATCATGACGCCAGGCAGATCCAAGGCGTTTGGAAAAGGCATTTCAAGTGCACTCTGTCAGGTGTTGCATATTCCTGGGTGTCCGTTACTTCTTATGAGAACTTTTGTAAAAACAAAAATAGCGTTTTCAATTTACAATTTCACCATTTGGCAGTCGCTTTTATCCAAAGCCACTCAAAGATGTGCATTAAGATGACTAGAGATTCATCGCTAGAGATACAAATCAGTAAGCTACAGTCCAATGATTGCCATTGTCAAAATGCATGGTGCAAAACCTGTAATGCAAAGGGAAAGAGAAAGGTTCGGAATTATTTTTTACTTTTTATTGAGGTGAAGTCGGAAAATATGCATTTTCAGTCTTTTGCGGAACATGGTTAGTGGTTATGGATGTTCTGAGAGACAGGACAGCCCGCTGGCCAGAGGAGGCCGATAGGAGAGATCTGAATGGAGTGTAAGATGTGATCAGTGACTGAAGGTAGGAGGGAGGAGTACAACATAGTACAAGTTACATAGTATAGACCAGGGGCCCCCGGGTCGCGTAACGGTAAAGGCACTCGCCCGGAGTGCAGGTTGCCAGGCTACGCCAGCCCGGCTCTGGACGGGAGTCCCGTTCAGGGGCGGCGATTGGCTGTCCACCCCAGGGGAGGGGGGAGGGAAGCAGGCATAAACTCGCCACGTATAAGAGTGGCTCTGTGTGTACCGGAGTTACAGTCAACGGCTTGGGAGGTTCCGTCTCGGAGGAGGCGGTTCATCGCCTTTGTCACTGCTGAGCTCGTAGTACGAGGGGGGACAGTTGACATAAAAAGAGAGTACAATTGGCTACTAAATTGGGAGAAAAAGGTGGAAAAATCTGAAACAAAATTAAAAGAAATACCAAATATATAAACCAAGGACTGGTGAATAAAAATCACTCACTGGGGCAGGCTCGTTGCAGACGTTGTAGCCTGACTGGAGAAAAATACCCATTTTAATGGAGTCAGGAGAAGACAGGAAACTTAACAGGTAGTCAAATGTCTCCTTATTCCATTTCCTGAAACAGAAATAGAAAAAATAAATAGGTGGATACCACAGATTAACGTGGGATGACATGGGAGTACCACACTTAGTCTAAACTAAACTCTTTCAGATGCTTGGCTGAAAGTACTATATAAATTCTGCATGAAATCATTTTGACCAGTGTCCGGGGAGTATAGTTGTACTCTGTCCATTCATCTCAGAAAAGCCATTTGTGTCTCCATGTGCACGTCTGCACAGGGTAACTGACGTCAGGGACATACGAAAGAGTCTTACGTCTCCTGGGTGTTGCCTTTATCATACAGGTACGGCTGCCAGAAGCCCGCAGCCCCATCGCTAGTGGTCAGCGGCGTGAAGCGGTCAGCGTACACTTCGATGGTCAGTGGGCTGACTGAGGAGTGGTACTGGTCGTAGATGCACTGGGCAGTGGAGAGGCCAATGACCCCGGCTCCTATGACTGCTACACGCATGTCTGGATAGCAAACACAGCATCATTTCCTTTAGATCTGCATGCAGGCAATGTAGTGTAATAATATTTGCCGCAAAGCCAGCTCAGAAGTAGGTGGGCGCTGGTGTTTTTGATCAAGGGTGAAAGTTGGAAAGGTATAACCAGCAGTAAATATTCAAAAAAACTTTCGAATGTTTCCTTATATAGCAGGCAAGTCAGTGGATGCATTTTTCACTGTCAAATTAATTAAAAAGGTAGAGACAGACACACAGTATTAATTAATAATAAGTTGGGGGGGGACTGTAATTGAAACATGAGAACTCTAATTCTCATTAAATTATAGATTTCATGAAGACCCACTGTCCTACAACTAACAGCAGCCGACTAATCTGTGTATCAGTAAGGGTGTGTCTAGTTAGACTCATGCAACAAATGGTTACTGAAAATGTTAACTTTTTTGATAGCTTAGGCCATCCAGATCCAGTGTTTTTACGGTTGATTTGATTGATTTGATTTGATATAACATTAATAGATCAAATATGTTAAATAAAACATAATTTCAATTGTTTCTTTTGAACTTTTTTTTTCAATCTTGATGTCCATTACAATGGACAATGGTCTCAATGGTTGTTATACAGCGCAATGCTCCAGTATTGGTGTATGCAATGTCTACTGTAAAAGGAAGAGATAGTGATATCATGATATACAGCTCTTCAATTCCTAAACTCCTGGGTGGAGGAAGAGGAAGATGAGAATATATTATTTCTTTATTCAAATGTAATCCCGTTTGGTTGCTGATATCCTTCATATCTTACTGATGAAAAGAAACAATGAATATGATACATTGAGATGATCAAATTGATGTTCCTTGTTGCTATTTTCATGATAATACCCAAAAATCATGATTGCATTATGCTGTTTTACTATTGTTGAGACCCAATGGCCATTGTAATGGGGAAAAAACATTAAAGATTTAGATTTTTTTTTTTTTGATTGAACCTCATTTCTAGTTACATTAAGGATAGAACAAAGGGCATGATCATATTTTTCCAATCCCTGGAACAAAATTCAGATCTTGAAGGGCTTAAAACTCATTCACGGTTCAATTACACTGGAATTCAGACAAGTCATCTTTGTTCAACATAGCATTTATTTTTAAATGCGTTTTAATTACAAATTCCAATCATAAAAATATTACGAAAGATATCAATATGAATGGATAACTATAGATTCATATGCATAGACACAGAAAATATAGCCTATTACAAAAAACTTGAACCAAAATGACAGTGTTTGAACTAGATTTCACTCTTTTCAGAATGTTAGATTTTAAGTTTTTGTTTCAGCATCTGTTTTATTTATTGAAAAGTTTATCCATATCGCGGCCATCGACGTCAACGTAACAGAAAGATTGCGCAAGATTGCGCTATGAATGGTGACAGCTGGTGACAGTTGGTAACAGTTTACAAGCCACCACCTTACATACATTTGAAGTTTGAATGTTTATTGCTCAAAAACGTCATAAAACACGAACGGTCCGAGTTGTTCTTGTTCCTACTGTAGTTAGTTAGCAAGCTAGCTACTGCAGCAAGTTTAGCGACATGTTACGGCGGAAAAAAACGAGTTGTGCATATAAAACAACACGGAAAAGTTAATCGGCTGACGATAATGCCTGTTTCACTTTATTTAAATTCACGTTACAGGACTGACAACAGAAAATTACCATATTTAAATCAAGTTACCCACATCACGGTCAAACAGGTGACCTGGTGGTGATTTGACTGATTAAGACCATGAAAGAACAAACAAATGTAATACTGAATACGACTCTAGAAATAAAATTGCCGTAATAAAAGTGACAATACTTACCCCCTTGAGGGTTTATGTCAGTTCTTGCAGCCCGTTCAGTAAAAGAGTCACGTGCGTCGCGACCGTGCAAGCAAGTGTATGGTCAACTTAAGTTACGCACGATTCGCAATGGACTAGCACTAGTAGTCAAATCAGAGGTCGTCTACTTGCCCTATGTAATAATTACCTGAGCACACCCCCAACGTAAATGGACGGTTCACAGAAGATTATGCTACTAGTAACTATGACCCACTGCAATTCAACTTTTATTGAACAGCAGAGGAGTTTATTTTCGCCTGTAGATTTCCGTGTTTAGAACGGATATGTTAGATAGGCCTACAGTAAAGAGTAAAGTGACTGTAGCCTACATCCCCGTACAGAACTGAAAATGCGTTCTGGAAGCGAGTTCGTAGCAGGTTAGCGCTAGATCGTTTTAACATTGTTTGAAATTGATTTGTGTTCCCGACAGCGTTATTTCTCACCCATAAACGAAGATTGCGCTACAATATAAGTAAAAATAATAATAAATATAAGCGAAAATATTTAATAAAGACCGATACATACAACATTTTGCAATGAAACATAATCGGCAACAATAATGTTTTAAACAATGTATAAATACTTCAACTCACATGGCAAAAACGATATCAGTAATAAAGCACGAATTTTTAAACTGTTACATTTTTCGAGCACACTGGCTTGAAATCGCGCAACAACAGAAAGGGCAATACCCTGCCAACTCAAACGTCCTTGGAATGGCAATTAATGCGTTGTCCTGCAGGGCCCTGGTTACAGTCAGCATTGGCGCAGTCAGTGCTGGACTAGACCCACGAGGTAGATCAATGCCCTAAGAATAAGAACCAGATTATTATATTTTTAAAAAATATAATAAAAAATTGGGAGAATGTATCATTACACTTGGTATGGTGCTTTCGATTACCTGAGTGCAATGCTTCCCTTAAAATGCATACCATATACACTGTGTATGCTAATCTACTCTATGAATAATCATTTCATTGATAGTATATACTTTCATGAAAATCTAAGTTTCCATCACATTTGAGCAGCAATTGAGAGAATAAGACTCTCAAACATACTATAAACGTAAGCCTAATGGTTTATTTAACCATTGTTTTGATGAAGACCTGGGGGTCGAAACGTTAATCAATCTGCATGGTTAAATAAACCATTGCACTTAATTTTTTTGGAGCATCTAATACGTTTGGGAGTTTTATTCTTTAAATTCAAATATGCCACTCTGACTATGACCTTATGCTAAAGCATTTTTGGGGTGCATATGTGTATTGCGTTATATTTCTTTATGAAAACATCCCAGGTTTAAGTGGCCACTGATTTAGCATTTTCCATAGGATGCTACTGTGCTATGGTAATGATAGATTTGCATAGTATTCCCACTGAAGTCTTAAAGAGAGAATACATTAAAATCACCAAAGATGTCTCTACAAAACACAGGACCAATGAATAACTATTCAGTGTGACATTTCAAGTTGAAAGGCAGAAATGGTTAAGTAACAAGTAAAATTCACTGTAAAATTAAAAGCACTATACAAATAAATGCATTATTATTATTATTAAGTGAGATACAGTAGGCCTAATAGGCTATCTGAGGTCACAAAAAGCAGGCTACTTCACACGCTCCTGCTCATTGCAATATAATTGTTGCTATGAAGTGTAGCCTACACTGTGGTTTTGAAGTTCAGACTCACAAACATGAAATACTACATTCTTTCCCCCTATTTTGACTTTGAAGTGACAGAAATGGAGCGAATAATTGGTCGAAGGAGGCGACTGATGTGTCGACTGAGGTCAATGATCCAGTGAATGCTACGCCTCACTGACACTCACAGGCTTGTCACCCCACTGGGATTCCTAGACAAGTCACTGATATGCCTGTGCAGGTGACTGAGAGAAGTGACTGGCAAAGCTAGTGGAGAGAGGCTACTGGCGCGGCGAAGTCACCCAACAAAATTTCTGCAAGCTTGGTAGCTGCAATTTATTTCATAGCCTTCTGCAACTGCCAAGCTTTTTATAAAAGAAAGACTTCGCTAGTTAGCCAGCTCCGCTATCTTCGCCAGTCGCATCTCTCAGTCACCTGCACAGGCATATCAGTGACTTGTCTAGGAGTGTCAGTGAGGTGTATCATTCGCCATTTCATTAGTCGCCTCCTTCAGGTTATCATTAGCGGTGTACTTGACCTTCGTCGACACATCATGCGTGAGGCAGTTAATTTATTTCAGGGGGCTTTAATTCAAAGCTCTACCACGATTGTCAGGTCATTTTTTATTTAAAAACCAGCCCAATAGCCAACAAAACCAGCCCAATGTATCAAAACCCCAAACGCTGAGTACAGCAGGATTACAACCATTGTCAAATATATTGCAAAACTATAAATTAGTTTAATACTATCATAAAAACATACACTCCGCATGTGCTTCTCCGTTTTGCGGTGTTAATGGAGATCACTATGACGAGCGTGCTAGCTAGCTTGTTAGCGTTACTGCTGGCAGGGAGAAAGAGGCTGGCAGCGGTCTGTCGGACAGGTTTGTGGCTATAGATGAGCGCGCACCCCTGTGCCAATCAGCGGTGTAGGTGTAAATTGACTAGTGCTGAGGTTACATTACATTACATTACATTATAGGCATTTGGCAGACGCTCTTATCCAGAGCGACGTACAACAAAGTGTTCAGTCAAGAACAGTTTAGCTGAAAGCCACCCTAGTGGGAAGTACAATTCCTGGGTGCTAGGAGCAACCACATAGTTAAACTAGGACCCTGTAGGTAAATCTGTAGCCACAATTCAGAAAAGGATAAAGTCAGTTTATCCTATTTCAGCAAAATTAAGGTTGCAGGTTCAATCCCCAGGTGGGACACTGCCGTTGTACCCTTGAGCAAGGTACTTAACCTGAATTGCTTCAGTAAATATCCAGCTGTATAAATGGATTGTAAAGAAATGTCAACTGTAAGTCGCTCTGGATAAGAGCGTCTGCTAAATGCCTGTAATGTAATGTAATGTAATGTAATGTAGAGGCAACATCTGTCTTGAACTGTCACGACTGAGCCTGACTAACGTACAATGACGAGTGAAATTATGTTTTTAATTTTAATTGATTAAAAATTCAACTCGCGGCCAAAAAAGTAACCTGCGATCAAATCCTCTACTTGATCTAGCACAGAGTCAGGGGTCGCAGCATTTGCTTCGATTCGGTCCGCTAGGACCAACATTTCTCCTACTAATGCCATAGACATCCAGCGGAGGGGGCGCTATATTCCAAACACCTCAGTAGGCAAAAGCAATCAGGTCGCCAATCGCACCCACTGGCTTTGATGTTGATGATGTTGACCCTGACAGATTTCATTAACACCACAGACGAAATTTGTCAATATTAATTAATGAATTAAATCTATAAATCTATATATAAATAAATAAATGTCGAAATAAATAATGAAATATTTTACATTTTATTATTTATGTTGACGTTTCACTTTTTATTTAAGTCGTTAACATTGGCACATTTAATGGACATGTGGATATCAATAATTCAATAGTTTACATTGAATTATTTATGTTGACATTTCAATTTTTATTTATTTAATTAATATTGGCACATTATTTCCTCCATAATGCAGAGCGTGATAATATTGCCGTACAAGTGAGTACAACATGGCGAGCACTTTTATCATTAATCGATTTGTACCTCTATGTAGAATTGTAATTCTACTTCTGCTGCGTTCCACTACCTCTGTAATGCAGTCTGTAGTTGGGACAAGGTGACTTAAGCAGTGGTCTCATCATATACGTTGACTTGAGCCAGGTAGCTACTGTATATTGCAGCCAAAGTCACGGGCCAAGAAACCAAGCCTGCTAGAATTACAGCAAGTGTCCTTTTTGTACTGTGTCAAGCTGTATCTGACTGCTCTTATGCACGTTTATTTGCATCGTCAGGGTTTATTACTAAACATTTATTTGAATGAAATGTAAGTTGACAAACGACTAACATATCTTATCTAAGTTTGCATGTAACAATTGACAAATTACAGATTTTTATCATTGCACTTTGGGGTAACTGAGACATCAGCTGAAGGAGTAGATCAATAATTTCCCATAATTCAGTTTGGCATCTTGAAATATAAAAGAAATGAATAAAATAAACCAATAAAGCAAAACGTTAAAATTTCCCCGTAAGAACTATGACATGTCCGGGTGTTAATGTCATGCGGCAAACGTGATGTCTCCAACACGGCGAGACGCATCTCAGACGTTTTCGGCGTTGTCTGTATTTGCTGCTGCTGCTGCAAACACCTGGTTTGAACCGACAGACTAACACATACTGACATTGTTGGAAGAAACTGCGTCACATCTATCACATTTGGACCAGTGCGACCCGGTATCGAAAAAGCGACATTCTGACACAGATACTGTGGCTAGCCAGCTTGCTAGCCCTCAAATCAACAACACAGAATCAGACCGAGCATCAGTAGAGATGTGCGCACCCCTCATCCGCCCCTCTTGTTTCCTGTTGGAAGTGTTTTGTGTGTGTATTTAACCTTAATGAGATGACAAATGACACATGAGGAAATAAACCGCGTCCTCCAATGTCATTATCACATGCATCTCGTTAGGAATATACGAAAAGACCGGAGAGCGGATATTTGACTGCCAAAAGTGGAGGATGGATTTATCAGGACGGTGAAATCAGACACTTGGAATTACTGGCTAACGTGGTCCTGTACAACCAGCATCGCTTAACGTAAGGGGACAACCTCAGCGGCTCCTGCCCAGGAACAGAGCTTCTCTCCGGCCAGGGAGTCCCCATCGGTAGTCTTTCCCAGCCATGGCTTTGGTAACCCTGCAGCGCTCTCCCACCCCAAGCGCTGCGTCTACAGCCAGCAACACCACCACGAACGCGGGGGAGGTAAGTCAGTGGTGGGCAGGGAGGTTGAACCGTGGGAAGCGCTATAGGCAAAGGATACACCGAGGATGTGCGGGAGTCATGTAGGCCCCGTGTTTGGGATGAATGATGTAGTTCGTGGTAGCTAGTACAGTGGTTATCACGGTATCATCTTTTTTCGTGTAAAACACCTTTGATATTCTGACAACGGTAACGTTAGATTGCTAGCAAACTATATTCGGAGACACTGGAGTCTAGTTAGAGAGAAACATAGCTAGTTATGTTATGCAATGACAAACCATAACAAAACCGAGCCATTTTAAGCATTGGCTAGCTAGTATGCTACAGTAGCTGTATATTACTTCACGGGGCTAACGTTATATTTGAACAATGCACCCGAGGCTGTCACATTGTTTAACCAGAATGACTAGCAACACCGGTTTGTAAGCTGGATAGATAACTGTACTTTGTGAACACTGGCTTAGCTAACATAATAATATGATTAAAAACGTACCTAACATTAACATAAGGGGGCTAGCTAGCTATGGGGAGAGAACTCAACAAGGGCAGCCAGATAGTTAGCTAGCAAGCTAGCCTATCCATGTTTATTTTGACTATACATACTGTGGCCTGTTTAGAGAAAAACGTTGGTTAGCATTAGCTAGCTTGCTAATTGCATTTGGCAAATATGATAAGGTGCATTCATTAGTTTGCTGGGTATATTGTTGCAGCACGAAGGCACTGTAAACAATAGCTTGCTAGCCAATCATAGCTGTCACTATCAATGTTCATTATAGTAAGCTAGCTAGCTAACTGTTGTCTTGCCAAAACCAGCTAGCTAGCTGACAGTGTCATGACTGTCATCCTTGTATTCAGTTTGGTGGCATTCAGGCCATGTTGAGCTAACTATTCCCCCCTCCCCAACGATTAGCTAGTAAGCAAGCTGCATAGCTAATTTCCTTGTTTAAGCAGCACATATCAAGTTGTCAAAATGAATATCAAAACTGAATTATCCTGGTAGCTTGTTCATGAGAATTGTGATTTAGTCTGGTTTAGTTTGCCAATCCTTTGATGCAGGATTGCTCTTGGATTGAAAATATATATTAGAAATACTTGGCCATCATTTTTTCCCACGGAGGATGCCTATATATTGACTCTGGTATTTCACTCTCAAGACTAACATTAACCATTTAATGAAGGCTACAAATTCACCATTATATTTGTTACTTTGAATACATGTGTTTCTCGGAGAGTGTTGCATTGCATTTTTGATATCTGTTTAATTTTCAACTTGCAATATCAAAAACGATTATGCAATTTTTATAATATACCAAATAAATACTTTAATTGTGTCAAATTTTGGGGGAACATGAATAGGCCTTTGTCGTTCAGCGATATGTCAGAATAATGCATGTAGGCAACATTTTATTCAGTGCCAAGTGACAAGTTTGGATAACGTGGAGCAGAACCACTCTTGTTCAGCTTGCCTTTTTTGAGTCACGTCCAGTCATCACATTTTGAACAGAGAGTTGTCAATGGGGTGAAAGGTAGCACAGGATCATGTGATTCCATGCACGCAAGCACAAGAGAAAAGAGGGCCTGACGGTGCAATACACCTGACAAGTGAAATTGATCTGCGCTTTGAACCTTTAACCTTGCAAAGTCTCTTGGGTGTGGGGAAACCTTTATAGGAACTACAGCAGCCTCAATGCACATTGGCAATGCTCACACACACCCACCCACACACACACAACAGGCACTATGTGCACATGGCTCATACTGCTTGTTTGGGCTTTTAGTTCATTCTGCTGTTGCAGGAACGTGGCGACATGAGTTTAGACCCCTTGTTATAAAAACCCACCTATTTGTAAGAGGAAGCGAACAAGACTGGCCTCTTGGCTTAGTTTGCACGGTGATTAAAACTGTCTATTGAGCCTGAGTCCCACAGAATCCCTTTCAAGCAGCGGCTGGAGTCCTGTTACTCCCTTTGTCCTCATAGGTCTTCACCGGGACACTGAAGGTTCAGCCAAGTGTATCAGGAGCATCAACTTCCGAAAGCGTCAGCTTTTTGTTGCGTCCAATTTGTTTAGAACTTTAAACAAATGAGAATAACCAGCTGTCACATTGTCTTCTAATGTTAAACACTGATTATTACATCATAGTAAACAAAAAAGTTAAGTTATATCAGTTTATTGCTTACTCTACTTTTCCATCATTGTCATTTCTACTGATGGGATGTGGGAAACCATGTTTTTGATAGTCAATGTCTTGCTGAAAACATTACACAGGGCAGTTGGCCAGTACTGTCATAAATTAGGAAGAAAGCAACATTTTGATAGATATGAAGCTTGTTTCCTATGTTTGCTCAAAGGCATAGACTCCAGATACTAAACAGTTTGGCAGTGACCCTCGTTGCTGCAGTGGGAAAGGACATCTCGATAGACATCTCCATAGATAAATCTGGAAACTGGTTTTCTGGAGGTGTCATACAACTTACACCCAGCAGGGGGGGATAGTTGGTTGTATTATGTACCAGAAATTTATTGAGAAATGCAGCAGGGCTTTCTCATGCCTCAGGACGATTTGAAAGAGGAAAAAAGATGTATCATAAAAGTGATTCCTTTCTTATTGATAGCCACAAAGTCACTTCTGTGATGGCACATTTTTATACCAGCCTAAATATATTTGTCCTGCTTTCTAGTTTGAAGGATCTTTTCAAATGGCATTGAAAATGACTATAATAATATTTCTGGAATGATCATTGTTGTGGCTAAATGAATTTAACCAGTATTCATGCTGAGGCAAAATTTAGTACAGCACTCCTTAAAGGACTGAGACATAACACAGCACAAAATTTGCTCAATAAAAAATGAATGGGCTTCTCAATAAAAGAACGATAGTTGGCCTGCATCGTACCGTATGTTTGAAGATATTTGAAGCAGGGTTGGCATGAAAGGTGCCGAGGGAACAGCGGTGCCCCTTCTGACGATTAGTGCCCCAGAAAGGCCGCTTGAGGACAGCCGTCGCAACTAACGCCCGACGTTCAGCGGACTCGGAGGGGGGGGAGGGGGGGCGTTTCCCGCTGGAAAATGGCGCGTTTAAACGAGCCCCCGCTCGCCCCTGCCATTTAGAGGTGGGATGTTGTCCTTGGTGGGGTTTTCCGGCTCTGTGACACCGGGCAGGCTGGGTAATGTGAGCAGGCGCAGCTGCTCGGGAGCAGGCAGACCGGAGAGAAGACCAGCCTGCCCTGTATTGACAGCTCTTCGCACATCATTTAGAATTCACCGCGCGGCCCGCATTCCTGCCTGAGGAGGTGTGGCCGGGCCCACCAGGCCCAGAGGAGACTGCTGCTGCAGTGATGTCATACTTACTTAGGCTGGAATGGAGGGGGGGGGGGAGGGGGGGGGGTCATCGGAGGAGGGCGGGGGTTAGATGGGAGTCTTTGGGCTGCTCTCAGTCCGTCCAAACGCAGGATGCTCAAGAGCATTCTCTGGCCAACGCAGGCATTTTATCATTTCTTTGAAACCCCCGTAGAGAAATGCGTACAGTTTTACACTGACACTGTACACTGTACACTGCACACCCCCTGAATATTAACCGCACGTCTTGCGAGCCCCACAGATGTTTGCCCAGGCCTCGATTTCATCTTTAGCTCCGGCGTCGAGCCCAAAGCCTGTCGGCCCTTAAGAACGATTTGCTGTGGGATTTCCGAGCCGTCCTAGCAGGTAGCCCGGCGCGGCGTAGGGGATGCGCAGTCTCAAGGCCAAAAGCGATCGAGAAGCTTGCCCTGCGCCAGAACCCTGCGACAGGCTCGTGCATGAGTCAGCATTTCAGCAGTGACTCTGCTGCTCGTCTCCCAGCGGACGCAGTGGTTGGTGCCCTTGCAGTGGATGCCTTGCAGTTGCAGGAGGCACATAGCATCACAAGGGGTTTAATTTTTCCCCCTGTTGTGCTCTCTTTTGGGTACCTGTGCAGGTTTTTAGGGAGTTTGATGTGAATGTGATCAGGTATTTTCCAATATGCTAGATATCCAACATTTTTCATGAAGTACTACCGCTCATGTGTAATTTGTAATCACAATGTGGAAGTGGGGTTTTTTGGTGACCGGTGTAGCATGCGTTTAAACAGTCCCTTGACGACATGTGAATGTTGGTTAAAGCGAATGGGCCGTACACTTTTAAGTTTGCCATTGAACTTTCTCACGTTCTTACGCAAGTGTGGTCTGAAGGCAAGAGCCGTGCCACGCGCTACACTGTGCCCCAGTTTGTCCTCGTTCGCAACAGTTTCTTCCCTCTCCGCATTCCGGAGAGTGTCTCACATAACCGAAGTGAGTTTCTCCTTCTCCGCGCCTCGGGGCCTGATCCACCCAACTCCGTTTCGGTCTTGACCCAGCTCGTTTTAACGCAGCGGCGCATTACGGCAGGTTTCTTTCCCGGTCGAGATGCCCGCGAGGTCCGCTGCGGACTATTGTATTACCCCGGCGCGGAACCGAAACCTCTTTTAAACACAGCGGCCGACGCGTCTCGGGGTGTCGGTTTCGCCGGCGGCCCCCTCGGGCTACCCCCGTCTGAGTGGGAGCGCCGTGCCTCTCAGCCCGGCCGGGCCGTGTCACGTTACCCGGGGCGTTTGTTCAGGTGGGAACAAAAGCGGCGGTGACTGGCCTTTATTTAAAGTCTCGCGGCGCGCGTCCTGCCATCGCCTGGTTCTGCTCTGCGTTTTGGCAAGCTGTCCTGCCAGCAACCGGGGGTCACGGGGACAAACTGGCGCCTGTTCACCTTGCCCGTTTCCTCACGCTGCTGAGAGTTCACAGGTTATGAATGGAATTTCCCCTCGCCACTGTTGCCCTGGGCTTGCGTTTATGGATAAAAGTGTCTGCTAAATGGCATATATTATGGTGGCGTCGTGACAAACGCTTTGTGAAATGGCGCTGTACGGATACATTTGATTTGATTTAGCAGGTAAGCGCTGGCAGGTGTCCTCCGGAGCCTTCGAAGGCGCGGCTCTTTAACCGCCACGGTAAACACGGACTCCGCGTTCACAAAGAGGCGGTATCAGATGCAGCGGTGTAATTGACCTTTAAAAGCTGGCGGACAGCAGCGGCAGGAGAACAATGGGTGCTAAAGTCCACACCGTTCGGGCCTCTGGCTCACGTTGAGCCACGCCAACCGGCGAACAGCCTGCCGCTGGGCTGTGGCGGCTCAGGGCAGCTGTTGGCCCCAGCGTGGCACACAGTCACAGCCATTGTCCTCGGTAATAGGTGTAAAGACAGCTGCAGAGTAACGCCGCACACCCTGGCCCGCGGGAGCCAAGCGCTCCTGCGGAATGTTCTTATGAAAGCGAGCGCAGAACAGGGGGGTGTGTGCGGGCGGAGCACGGTTGCGATTGGCTCCCGAGTGGCGACACCGGAAGTCCCGGCGCCTCCTGATCCAAGGTGCGCTCTTGTATGGCCACTTTGACAATGGCGCTGAAGTTTGACAGTCTCGCTGATGGTGCCCAGACCTGAGGTGTCACTCCGGGTGATGTCGCGCGCTGCTTCATTGTCACTCCTCGCCGCACGTAACCCGATGATCCAGGTTCTGATATCGGCGTACAATGGGGAGCCTTTTCTCCGAGTGCCGCGTGCTCTGAGGGGAGCCTTCTCTCTCGGTGTCGCGGTGAAACTCAATTCGGTGAAAAGAGCATGTAGGTTCGTTGTGTACATTTTTGAGGCATCGTATTTCGCTTTTATAACCTGAGGGAGAGACACGTTGTTCTGACTTTCTCCAATAACATAGGCCAGGCCATACAGTGCCCCTTTAAAGTAAAACATGTCACGTTTTGTTGCCTTAGAGCCTGAAATTAAAACGTGTTAAATCTGCCTCTTTTTTTTCTTCTTTTTTTTGCCTTTACTTACCCATTTTACCCCACAACTTCCATGTGGAAAAACTATTCTAAAAATGTCTGAACATTAATTCAAAATAAAAATCGTATATAAAATCTGTAACAACAAGGCCTGCTCTTTGTAGAGCCTAGTCCCGTCCCGACTGTCATGAACATATAGAATGAAAAGCAGTGTTTGTAAAAAAGGCCTTGTTCTTCAAATTTCCTTTTATCAACATCTGTTTTTAAGGACCCTAAAAAGACAAAAATCATCACCAATTCCCAATGAATTTTCTGTATCATATTGCAGACAAATATTTCTCCATCTTGCATTGAATCATTTGGTTTGCCCTGTCCCAAGTTTTAGAACACGTGTTCTACAGGTGCGATCGAGCCGTCTGAAAGGTTTTCTGAAATGAGACGCCTCCTCTGTTCTCCTCTGTTGCAGGACTTTGGGAGCGATGACGAGCGCAGAATAAACCAGAGGTAAGTTGCAAACGTCATCCTTCACTCTCGGGCCAGCAAGTGCCTCCATTGTTTCGTTCGGCAGCCAGGAAGTGGCAGAGGCTGCCAATGGTACATTCATTCGTATAATGCAGAATTTAATCAGTGGTCCTCGATCAATCTCGTTTGGGTTTCTCGTGTTTTGGGGCCTCGCAACTATGGGTGGAGTGATTCAATCGTGCGAAATGGCAGCATAGTCCGAACAGAGTTTGTGCGACTGGGAGACTGATGTCTTGTTTCTGGTCACTGTCCGATGTCATGCTGCGGTCATCTGGGTTCTTCACCGCCAGGGCACAGAGTACATTTGGGGTATATTTGGAACTGAAGGCTCTGACTGAGCCTGTGAAATGTGAGGCATTCTGGGATTTGTAGTGAAACGCACAGGGAAAAGACACTAAGGCGACGCTCGGCCCCCAGGCGCCGATGACGCTGTGTTCCACTTACTCTCCTTTTCTTCTTTATTTTAGAAAAAGGTCTTGTGACTTGTACCGAAAAAAAAGACACTTCAGCGAGAGCTGTAGTCCCCGGAGATCTAATCAGTGTCCTAAATCCTTCACGCTAAACTTAAAAATGTAGGGCGCTACCGAGGGAAAACTTCATTCCGTTTTCTTTCTTTTTTCAGACAACGTTTCAAAAGTTTCAAATTGAGTCGCAGGGTTTTTTTCCTTTTCTCCTTTTGATTTCTCTCGCCAGCGCGTCGAGGCCCCGGCAGCTGAAGCTGTCCGAGTTTGACTGAGGTTCTGTGCTCAGAAAACAACGGTCGCTTGTGTCGTGAGCCAAGCGGCCGGGGGTCAAGGGTCGGGGCGCGAAGGCCAGCCTGCATGCGGCGGTAGCCTCGCTCGATAACCCCTGCCCCAGAAGGCAGCGCGACGGTCGGAAGAAAAGGACCGACGGACCCGCGCCGCGGTGAAACTGAAACGGCGCGCCCGCGTTTGACCTCCGCTGCGGTCAGATTTGAATCGGCCCGGCGGTCAGCTGCTGGCTGGTCAGAGACGGCGCGCTGGAGATGCAAAGTCACGCTCCCATTGTCCCGCCGTCAAACCGGCCCTTTCTTTCCCTCTGGGGCCCCGCCCCTTCACTTTTCTCTTGTCCTCCTTGTCCTTTGTGTCCTGGGGGCTGCTGACTTTTTGTTTTGCTTGAAAACAGGAAGCTGATTCAGACCCCGGCCAGAGAAGCTGCTTCCTGCCGTAGCGTGCTGAGCACAATGGGGGAAGAGCCGAGGCGCCCCCCCCCTCCCCCCGGAGAAGGGGCGTGGCTGCCCCCTCGGGCTAACGTGTAAAAATAGCCCGGTCGCTCGCAGATCTCCGCCGAGGATGTTTTTAAGGTCCGATTCGAACGTTTACTTTTACCCAGAAGGCTGAACTATGGTGGGGGGGGGGGGGGCACATTAATTTCCTGGCGAAACCCGAGATGAATCAGTCGTCTGTTTCCCAAGCCCCACGCAGTTTGGATCTTGACCCACATCCCAGCATTCAAGCTTTCGCTGGCATCGCCAAGCCCGCCGTGCCATTTATAAGAGAGTTACAAGGACCGCCATTAAATACCCATCACTGTAACGCAGCGAAATGTTCAACCGACTGAAGGCACACTCGCCTGTCATTTCCTCACACCTTGATGTGCTCGTACAGCGCAGACGTCAGGAATAACTCTGACAGTGCGAGCAAGGGCTTGTTTTCCCCCAAAGAGCTCATTAATTCCACGATGGACGTCCAACTATTGAAATAAACGTTCGCCACAAGAAGGCAAAAGTCCCCCAAACTAGCATTTTAATTCAATTTCTTTTAACATCTTGAAACGTCAACGGCAGCGTTCAGTGGAATTCATTAACGTCAGGTCTGAGAAGACTCCCTTTGTGACTCAAACCCGCCCCCCCCCTCCCTTCCCCTCCTCAGGATTTGAGCTTTTATTTTGATTTCATTTTTTTTTTGCTCCATGGAAGGATGTTGTCTCCGTCTGTGGCCTGTCGTGCTCGGTCGCAGGACCACACGCGGCGTCCGGCCCTCGGCCCCTTGGGAAGCGCGCCCCCCGCCCCTGATGGCGATGACCCCGTGGAGGAGGAGGGGCAGGGCCTCTTGAAAGGCCAGTCTGTTTGTTCTGGAAGGGGCGGCCCGTTGCCTCACGCCACAAGCGCCCATCCGGTCACCGGTGGGGCACGGAGGGTCGGAACGGCATGCCCGTTGGGTTGAACCAACCCCGGGCGTCCGATCGGCTGCCTGTTTCGGGACGTCTTGGAAGGCGGCCTCCAGAGGCCTTGTGTGTTCCTTGGCGGCCTGTGCGTGACAGCTCGCACGCTGCGTTCTTTCCCTCCAGAATTTGGAGCGGTGATGAGGCCCGCTGGTCATTATCAGCCCCTCATTCCCCGGCTCCCTGCTGGGACATAGCAGCGCGGGGTCAGGCTGTGGACACGCGCCGCCCTCCTGACGAGGAACAGTTGTCCGGTTGCCATGCAGATACGGGCTGGGCTGGGCTGGGCTGGGCTGGGCTGGGCTGCTCCGAGATGGATGTGATAAGGAGGACAGGACTGATACCTTGCGCAGCGAGCCAAAGCAAACACAGCGATACCAGCCCGGTGGGAAATGAGCGCAGCACGGGCTGATTTCACAAGACACGCACGGCCTATTAGGGCAAGGGAAAGTGTGTGTGTGTGTGTGTGTGTGTGTGTGTGTCTGTATGCATGTGTGCATGTCAATATGTGTGCATGTGTGGGGATATGTGTACGTGGTTGTGTTTGTGGGTATGTGTGGGGGTGTTTGTGTGTGTGTTTTGGGCGTGTGTGGTTCGTGCATACGTGGGTGCGTGTGTGTAAGTGTGTACGTGTGTGTGTGTGTGTTGTGTGGAGGGGGGAGGATCTGAACCCAAAGGGAGGGGCTTGTTCAAATAGCGAGGAAAAACAAAGCCACAGTCCCTCTGGTACCTGGGACACTCGATACAGCCTTCACGCCGAGGCCCATTGTTTCGCTACGCTCTTCCCCTGACGCACGGCGCGGCCCATAACGCCGGGCTCGGTGTCTTTAAAACAACACCCCTGTCAGAGCGGGCGGGCAGGCAGGGGCAGGGACCCCGGGGGTAAGTGGGCCAGGCCGGGCGGGTTTAGGGTTACCGCGGGTGGGTGAGTGAGCCCGAGCAGACAGGTGCGACTGTGCTCATCCGCCTCCAGGAGCCCCATTAGACGGGCGCGTTGGACAGGCTGCCTGACGGGTTGTGAAGACGGCACAAAGTCACGCCCGGCCCCGGGGGAGGGGAGGAGGTGGGGGAACGGCCGCAGGTCCTCACAGGCCTCCCTGGCAGGACCGAGGTGATGTCACTCATCTCCCTGTCAGTCGACAGCTGCGCCTTCTGTCCGTCTCCCCGACGAGCGCTTCACCCCCCTGGCGCCGCTGGGACGAACCCGCCGGCTTCCAGCTGGGTTATGCAACGGCCCAGTCTGACAAGAGCCTTTCTTTTTCTGTCTTTTTGTGCCTGCGCTTGCAAAAGTGCTGAATCCATCAATAAGCACCCCGCTGCCTGCCCGCCCACTCACTCAGACCTCAGCCCCGCCCTGCTCCTCTGGCTCACTGGAGCCTTTGTTTCCCCCCAGGGAGGGAGGCGGAGCCTGCTTGGATTCGCTCGCAGCACCTTTGGGAACACCTGACGGGTTCAGAACGAAAAAGGCTGAGAGACAGCTCACATGTCCTGGAGCCTCCTCATGCAGGCACTGCTGGTTTTGTCCACAGCCACATGAGCTCAGACCCCACTCATCCGTCCTTCCACTCCCCTGGACAGGAGCTGGGCTGTCTGCGGGGGTCCCGTGGCATGCGTTTTCCGACCCCCCCCAGCGCTCGCTCGCTTGCTCGCTCGCTCATGCCTGTCGGTTCTGAACCCGAAATGGGCCGGAGAGCGCTGCCTTCAGGATGAGGGGCGATGGGGTGACAGCAGCACACCTGTGTATTCCCACAGCACACTAGGTTAAACTATCAGCTGAAACCTGTCGTGTATGTGTGCACGCGTGTGTGTGTCTGTGTGTGTGTGTGCGTGCGTGCGTGCGTGCGTCGGTCGATGCATCTTGGCCAAAACAAATGCCAAAGGCCTCTGTGTCATTTTGGCAGAGCCCTATTCCCATGGTCATTTTTAATGCGGTGTATCATTTGGAACTCAACTGTTTTCATGCGGCACGAACGCAACACATATGTTAAATGTGGCATTTTACAAGTCGATGTTACTCAAAGTAGTGACTAACACCCCCCCACCCCTCTAAAGGAGTGATCGGTAAGCCGTAGCTGCTTGCGCACGTTTCCCGGTTCAAGTTCTGCATTTTGAGAGACTCTCATTCCCTGGGGCAGAATGTGTGGTCGGGGACCCCCCCTGAATGGGCCCCATTGTTGCTCAGAATGCTCTCCTGCCTACGGTGGGGAAGGCTCCTCCTCCCTGGCTCCACTGGTGCGGAGTCTGCAAGTAGAGAGCCCCCCTCTGACCGCCCCCATTGAGCCGGGCCGTGTTGTTACATGTGTTCCCAGTCGAGGGGGCCCATTGGACGGCGGCCTGCGCTCGGGAGACCTTGGGAGCTGATCTAGTCCCTCCGTCAGTCCGGGAGCAAGGTTACAGAGAGGAAGACGGACACAGGGAGAGAGGGAGAGTGGGACTGAGGCAGCCTGCACCTGGAATACCGATTCGCCCGCAGGCGCTCTCGCGAGGGGACCGGTGAAACCGGCGTCCTCCGGCTCGCGTGTTTATTTACGAGGCAGGGCTGAGCGGCAGGTCTTTTCTACAGCGCTCTTAAGAGGAGAGAGCAGGTGATTCCTCTCCTTCAGGGTAATGAGGTTTTGCCAGCGCTGTGGCAGCTTTTTTTTTTCTTAGCTTTTTTTCCCTGAAGAAGGCACATTGGTTCTCCCTCCGCTGCCCCCACTTCTTTCCCCCCCCCCCTCTCGTTGGAAAGTGCGGAGGGCAGTCGGTTCGGTCGACGCGCATTGCCAAGCGCTGCTGACGAGATCAAGACATCTGTTTCAATTTCCCTCCGAAGTACTGCGCTTTTGTTGTTGTTGTTGTTGTTGTTAATTTTTCCTGGAAGAGCTTAGTAATTGTTCCGGAAAGGGCAAGCAACCTTTTTTTCCTTCTTCTTTTTTGTAAAGTTGAGAAACCGTTGGATAAACTGTGCTTTCTTTCACGGAGGGGAGCAAGCGTTGGGAGATGCGGAGATCTGCCCGCTCTGTGATTGTTGCGGGCCCTTTTTTCAAACGGCAGAGGGGAACGGAGGAGGCGCTGTGAGCGTGCGGCGGAGGGACTGAACGCAGAAGCCGTGCGCGGGGGCTCGGCGGGAGGGCAGGAGCCCAGGAGCCCAGGAGCCCAGGAGCCCGGCTCCGCGGTCCTCGGGAGGAGAAGCCTCTGTGGAGCCCGAGCGAGCGGCCGCAGGGAGAGAGGGAGAGAGAGGCAGCGGGTGTGTGTGTGAGAGAGAGAGAGGGAAACAGGCAGCGCGGATCACCCCCCCTACACACACAAGCTGCAGGCAGAGACGCTGAGAGCTGCAGCCAGCCCGAGAGAGGAGAGAGGCAGCCTTTCTCCCCTCGTCGCTCGGCTCACGCAGACAGGAAGGAGCAGCGACCGGAGCTCCAGCCGCGGACGGGACGGGACCGACTCATCCGTCACCGGGTCCTCTCCCAACCAGCCGCCCCGGTCCTCGGACCCAGAGAAACCCGGCTACCGTCAGCGAATCGCGTAGTTCTTTTTAGTTTTTTTTTTGAGGAGGTCCAGGGACCAGGGAGGGGGGAAACAACAGGACAACAGGATGCATCTGGTGGTGGAGTCCTCGCAACAAGCCGTGCTCAAGATGCTGCCCTACTTTGTGGAGAACGCCGTCCTGACCCAGAACGAGATCTGCAGAATGTGAGTGCTGGGCTGGGAGCCTGT
Source organism: Aldrovandia affinis (assembly GCA_029706075.1). Lineage (NCBI taxonomy): Eukaryota > Metazoa > Chordata > Actinopteri > Notacanthiformes > Halosauridae > Aldrovandia > Aldrovandia affinis. The sequence continues at coordinate 698,222 of JAINUG010000326.1, forward strand.
CTCCCCCGTGCTGGGCAGCGCTCCGTTACCCTCTTTACAGCGTGCGTCCGTGCGGTGTGGGCATGGCTTCATTTCACTCCCTTTATGGAGGGACTAAGGGGAAATGGAAACAGAATGAACTCTTAACTGAACTCTTAATACTAAAATATTAACTATTATAAATAAAAGTGTCGAGAAAATAGGCTGAGGCAGCGTAATGGTTAGGAGAGCTGGACTTGTAACTCAGAGGTTGCTGGTTCAATTCCCAGGTCGAGCACTGCAGTAGTACCCTTGAGCAAGGTACTTAAGCTGAATTGCTTCAGTAAAATATCCTGCTGTTTAAATGGATTGCATGTAAAGAAATCTCTGGATAAGAGTGTCTGCTAAATGCCTTAAAATGTAAAATGTAAAATGCTGAGGCAGAAACAGCACTGATTGAAAAGTGTGCATTTAATTGTGTTCATATACAGAATATATACAATATTTTCTATATTACTATGAATATATTTAAGTATATTATTTTTATGCAGAGAGCAAGGTGAGAAATAAACAGGACGGTCGTACGCTTCACATGTTACGATAAGTAGCGTAGCGCCGCGTAACATGTTTTCATATTTAAAGTTTGTGAGGGTGCACAAGTCGCAGGTCGCCGTATCGAACCCGTTTCTCTCTGAGGTGTGATCAGCGTTGGGTTGGAGCCCCTTTTGCACAGTCCATGTAGGGCAATGGGGACAGTGGTAATAATAGGGCTTATCTGGCTTATCCGGAATGCCTCTGACCGTTGCTGTGTTTTTCCCCGATAGCAGATATATTTAGCCCCCTGCTTTTGTGCAGCCCCCGATAACAGGGTGCAGGCGCGCGGTGGAGGAGCGGCGAAGCTAACGGGGGCGTCTGCGCGCGCCCCCCGTGTTTACGCGTAGCCGCTTCTCTAAACCAGCGATCTGCCCCTTTAAGTGGACACCTCGGGCCAATTCACAACGAGCCAGCGGTGGCAAGCATGGGTTGATGCGTGGAGGTGATCCTGCTGCCGAGGTAGGACGGCGCGTTTCGCGGTCGAATGGCCGCGTTTTGAAAATGAGCATTCTCGACCCTGTCGTTTTGGCCCCGCCTCATACTCTCCCCGGAGGCAGAGCCAGAACTCCGAGGCGCTCGGGACAAGGGGAGGAGAGGGCCGAGGAAGACAAAAGCCCTTGTGACGGTTGTCGCCCCCCACGGCCCCGCCGGTGCCGAACTTCACGCGGGCGGCGGAACACAAAGCAGGGACTGTTGCTCCCCCCGCTCCCCCTGGGTCCATGTTCTCACGTGCTCATGATAGACCCCCCCTCCTTCTGGGTTATGAACGGAACAATGGGTCTGTCTGACCAATGGGAGCGGGGTTTTGAGGTTTGGGGGCAAGCTCTGGAGGTTTACCGCGGACAGCGTGTCCCTCGGGAGAGGACAATGAGAGGTGACTTCCTGAAGGGGCCAGGATGTCTCTCTGCGGTGAAACGCACCTCCGTTGGCCACGCTTGCCTTCTGCCAGGCTTTCCGTCGAATGGCCTCTTTTCTTGTTCTCCCCTTCCCCGTCGTGGTTTTTCATCCCACGCCTCCATCTGGAAGACCGCACGCATCAGGAACGCTGAGGTGCGCTCTGTCAGGGTGCTGTCAGGTGAAAGGACAGCGATGTTTGAGGGTCGTGCGGTTGGACTCGTTCCACACGCCCAGGGAAGGGGGGAGAGGGAGGTTCTGAGCTGGACTCGGGGTGGAAAATCCCTGGGCCTTTTGGGTCTCCCAGGGCTCTTCTGCCCCATTTTCTCCACTGTGTGCATTCCCTTCTCGTGAGTCGAATTATCTCGCCGGCCTGGGCACAAAAGGGACACCCGGCCAAAAGGGATCGCTCCAAGAACCGTCCCGAACAAACGGGTAGGTGGGACGTTGCGCGATGGCTCCCATCACTCACGGGACGTGGGGGCGCTTGCGAAAACGTCCCCATGAATTATCCAGGACGTTCGCTCTTTGTGCAAGGCTGGAAAACCTGGCCCAGATCAAACGGGAAGTCGTCTCCAAAAGGAAGTGGCTTGCGGGCAAAAAAACATTGGGGATTTTTTATTTTTGGCCGGTGTCAGAGAGTGATTGACGGCAGCGCCGAGCTGCCGGCACGTCCTCTAAACAGGCTTGCGGGAGATCGCTGACGAGCCTGAATGTCCTCTGGCCTCCGTCGTCTAAGGTCGGAGCGTTAACCGTGGAAGGGCCAGCCTCTACGTAGGCGAACCTCTCCACTGGACATCCGTGTAACTCCTTGTAGTTTGATGCTGTCGCGTGCGTGTGTGTGTGTGGCGGTGCCGTAGCTTACACTGGGAGCTCCTTCACAGAGGTCGAGGGAGTATCCCCGTGGCTGACGTTCGACATGGCAAACAATTTGCGGCAAGCTACATTCCCCGTTGTAACGGTAACTGTTGTACGACTTCAAATGAAATTAAGTCCATTTCGTTCACCAATGACGTCGATTTAATTAAGACGGACATCACAATGAGATTTTGGAAAAACAAGTTAAGGACAAATATGTTTATTTAAATGGATTATAAAAGCCAAACGGTTGCTTGTCCTCTTGGCGTCTTCCTCTTCCAGCATCCATTTCTGTTCACCACACCCCGCCCTTTCAGACTGCCTGGTTAACGCCCGGCTAACGCTCACCTCGTTGAACGTGCGTTCCGGTCTCCTGACGCTCCCGTTTTTGTCTCTCTCCAGCCTGAGCGAGAGCTTCTTCATGGTGAAGGGAGCGGCCCTCTTCCTGCAGCAGGGCAGCACTCCGCAGTGCCAGAAGGTGCATCCCCACCACAAAAACGCAGGTGAGTGCGACCGCCCTCGCGTCCCGCCTGTCCCTGGCTGCAGCCTCCCGACCCGCCCCGCGGGAGAGAGGACGCTGCGACCGTCATGGACGAGCAGTCAGGGGGGAGGGGGGATATCTACTCACACATTTACTTTAATGCATGTCCTCTAACCGGAGCCACATTACGCAGCTAATATATAATATATAACATTTAGCAGAAGCTTTTATCCAAAGCGACTTACAGTAGTGAACGCATACATTTTTCAGTATATGTGGTCCCAGTGGGGATTGAACCCACAACCTAAGCGTTGTCAGTGCCATACTTTACCTACTGAGTCACACAGAACCACTCTGACCACAGAACCACAGAAGCTAAGAACTGGCTGGTGACCTTTATTCATTTATGTACCTCTTCATTTGGTTTCGTGGCGTGAAGGGGGAGGGGTAGGCCCTGTCGGTAAGCATGTCCCAGACGCGGGCGGGATTAAGGAGATGAGCGTTTACGCGCGCAGCAGGGGGGCGTCTGGAGCTCAGGGTCGGCACAGGGACGGAGGGTCGAGAGGTTACCGTCACGCCAGATCTGCACACCCACGAGCTGCCCGGCGCTCGCTAAGTGCCCTCCCTCCTCCTCCACCCTGCGCTGGGTCTGTCTAAACTGCACGCTGGCTCTGGTGTGTGTACAGTTGACCTGCGGTGTCCCGGGCCACGGGATGGATTGCGCCCGGCGGGCCGTGAGGGGCCGTTGGAACACGGCGTGTCCTCGGTCGTTCTCCACACCTCGCTGGGTGCTGGTGCCGTGCGCGCGGTGTCGTCTTGTGTTACCGTGTCGGGAGCAGGTGGGGTGAGAGGCAGCCGCGGCCAGGAGTGTGGAGGGAGGGGGGCGGGGGCTGTGGATTTGGCCGCGACGCGGCAGCTGTAAACCACCACAGAGCAGGGTTTTTGGCCCGCTCGAGCAGAAATGCCCAGATAAATATGAACACGCATTTCTTCGGATTAAGGCGTCCGTTAAATGCAGTTGAAATGATTGAAGGACGCTAAGGGGCGGCGTGCCAAGAACACTCTGGCCTTTAACACGCTGACCTGTTGGCATTTAGCTTTGGAAGCTAATTAGAAATTAGTTTAATTCACTGGCAAATGCTAATGATAAGTCGGAAATTAAAATGGGTCGATGTACCACCAGCACGCGAAATAGTTTAAATTAGGATTCAATTTGAATTGGAATTAAATTAATGTCTTTGAATAATTTTGAATAGATGTGTGCCTGTTGGATAGGTAGTTTATTTTAAATGAATATATCTGTCTATTACATAGATGGTATATTTTAAATAGATACGTCTGTTTTCCTAAGCCCTCAGGTTATATCCGTGATACCAGGTTCTCTTCACAGGCGGGAAACCAGTTTGAGACCAGTTAGAGACCAGTTAGAGACCAGTCAGCTGGAGCACCAAAAGAGTGAAAAAGAGGGAATATCAGAGCAAAAAGGATCCGTGCAGAATGAAAAAAAAAAAAAAAAGATGAGATTTCCCCCGTCTCGGAGTTGCGTAACTCCCCCTGGCTGAGACCGCTCTCCTCCGGTAGAACTAAAGAGCGCCGTCTGACGCATTGGACTTCGGGTCGGGTCAAGGAGCCGGCTCGGGTTCAGATCGCTCGGACTCATAAGACCGCAAACAATGCGCCGCTAGAGATAGGAGATCGCTAGAGATACGAGATAGGACCTAATCACCAGACCGGAGCCCAGTCTGGCAGAGCGCTGTCCAACGCAGGGACGAGAGCAGACTGCCGTGACACGGGGCCCTGGGGGAGGAGGGAGGGAGGGGGGAGCACAGCGTCTGATCTCCCGATCTCCGGATTATTCCATTACCGTTTGATCCCGAATCTCACTCTGGCCCTGCTGGCACGTCGCGTACCGCGCGATTGTCTGTGCTGCGGGTGGCCGGTATCAGAAGAGCGCGTCTCCTGTGTTTGAGGGCTGAGATTCATTCGCCATGTTGCAGTGTGTGCTGAGGTTCACACGAACACGCTGTGGATAGTCGCACAGCTGGGGTTGTCGTGGTGCAACTCTGGTCAATACAGAGTGTTGATCGGGGTGGTGGGGGACAGCAGCATCCATCCTCATCCCTCCGCTCCTCTACACCTCCCGGTCATGGTGGGTGTGACGCAGCCCTTCACTGGAGGGCCGCCCAGATTAATGAATGCCCTTGTGGTTGAGAGATAAAAGAGTTCAAAAGTTCAAGAGGTCGCCCCTCTCTGGCAGGAACGCGCTTGTAATACGGAAAATCCATCCAGTCGGTGTCTGCTGGTCAGGGCCTTGATCTAGGATCAGTTTTCCCCTGTCCACATGGTAACTTCTGCATTATGAGCTTCAAGGCAAAACTGATCCTAGATCAGGGTCCCGTATTCATAAAGCATCTTGGGGCAGAGTAGGGTGCTGATCTAGGATCAGGTTTCCCCTGTCCACATCCTCACATCATAAGCCTTTAAACTCCGGTTCAGGTATGGACAGTGAAAAACTGATCCTAGATCAGCACCCCTGCCTTGAGATGCTTTATGAATACGGGACCCTGATCTAGGATCAGTTTCACCTTGAAGCTCATAATGGAGAAGGTTAACATGTGGACAGGCGAAAACTGATCCTAGATCAGCACTCCTACTCTGAGATGCTTTATGAATACGGGATGCTGATCTAGGATCAGTTTCACCTTGAAGCTCATAAAGGAGAGGGCTAGGATACGGACGGGGGAAACCTGATCCAGGTCCGCTGCCTCAGCGGGGGGAGAGATGGAGGAGCGAGACTCGCGGGCGCAGTGCGCTGGGGCAGCGAGGCCGTCCAGCCCGCACCGCCAGAGACGAATCCTCACAGCCGCCATCCAGAGAGCTCCGTCACGGCTCTCTCGCCCCAGCGGGCGGCAGAAGGCGCGGTGACTCACCGCGGCCCCCATTGGCCCCCGAGAACCGAACCGTAGTTACTGCCACTCAACTGTCGCCCCGGCTCGGAACGCAAAGAAAGAAAACATGTCGGTATGAAAAGCAGAAGCGGGGGAGAGAAAAAAACAGAAAGCCCCCGGGGCTCGCGAGGACGTCTGATTTACGGCCCGGCCCGTCTGGCGCGCGCGGCTGTTTCCACATGACGACGGCGGTCTGTGGCGCCCCGGCATCAGGTGCGGCCGTGGCCTGTGGGCGCCGCGGTCTGGAGACGGGAGAGGAGTAAGCAAATAAACATGTAAACCCCGGCGCTGTGGGGACCTGTCTGGGAGCCAGGGAAGGGGACGGACGCCGGGGCAGGGGGGGGGGGCGGAGGCAGGGGCCACGTTCGCCTCGCAGAACGCGCTCTTTGTTTTTCGTGCCGTGAGCTGTCATTGAAATTACCCCCGGAGGGAGTTTTCGTGCGCTTTCTCCCGGTGAGGTTCTGACACAAACTTGGCCCCGGTTCTCTCTGGCTTCTCCCTCATAAATCAGTGGCTGCTTCACTTCCCCCCCCCCCCCACCCTTGTTTGCACCAGTCCTTGTGGGTTATGTCATACGTTGCATAATCCGCGCAGGAGACGGGGTGGGGGGGGGTGGGGTGGGGTGGGGTGGGGTGGGGTGGGGTGGGGGGCGGCGGAGGTCAAGGTCCAGGACAGAGCGGAGCGATGCCTCGGTAAGGGTCAGGATTACAGAGCGGATGAAAGCGGAGAGGTGGAGAGACAGACCCCTGATAGAGGGAAAGAAAAGCGGAGTCATGTTTGGTTTGCCTTTCTGAGGGATAGCGGGAGAACAATGGGCCCTTTCACACGCGCTGTCTGCAGCGCTACCTGTTCTGCTCCCGGGCAGCGCTGTGAGGACGCGCGTGTGTGTGTGTGCGCGCGCTCGTTCGTGGCCACTCCCCTCCAGCGCTTTGATTGGCACACCAGAGATTTGGCCCCATTTAGTTGAGATTTGTGACTTTTGCTAGTTAACATTAGCGCTAAATGTGTGCTTAGTCCCCAATTTTAATTCAGTGTCTCAGGTTGTGTAGCCCATAGTTTGCTTTGTTTCTTCTTGCATCATTTTTTGGTTTGTTTTACACATGAATATCGCAGTACACAGCACCAAGATGAGTCATATTTAGCCTGAATGGCTGTTGTTAGCTAGCAGACTGCTACCAGCCAGCTCAGGCCTCGACTGCCCTTATCACTATGGAGTAGTTCCGCTTCTTCTTTCTTGCGCGTTTTGCTCTTTAATCCAGCGACGCCTTGAAACATGTTAGGTTTGGGATTCTGAGGTGGGAGCAGAATTGTCATGATCTGCTTCCTCTTCGTGCCGTTGTGTATCACGGCAAGAACACGGGCCCCCTCGGTCACCTTGGCCGTATTCAAACCAACTCGCACTGGAGCGCCCCGCGGCCGCCAATTCCTTCTGGAACTGGGCTAAATCCGTCGTGCGGATTCCATTCACACTTGACCCAAATCGGTGGAACGGCACCAGCTGCGTCGAGCTGTCGAGGGTGCTCAACAGCGCCCCGCTGTGGCGGTGCCCGTGCGCTGCTTGTGAACGCGCTGCAGCCCAGAGGGTCCCTGATAGGGTGGCCATTTCCAAAACCCCAGAATGGAGGACACTTCAGGCACCGGCAATTTAACATGCAATTATATGACCAATTTAAAACCATAACCTATACAGACTAACTGAGATTGAAAATGTGTACTCACAATAGCTGGATCGTCTATTTTGGTACTTCTGTCCCTTCCTGGCATTTTCCAGAAGCCTTCTTTTGGCCAGGAACTTTTGGTATCTTTTGGCTACGATAGCATCGAACACTCTCCAATAGCACTTAAAGAAAAATCATGTGGCTTGACGCTCGCGCCCATAGTGTACATAAGAACGTCATATTAAAGCGTGGTATTTGTTGACATTTATTAGACCAACGACATATACATAAACCAATAAGAAACACATTCGAATCTTCAAACGTGATTTAATTAAGAATTGAGTGTTTCTCTAGTCTAGACTTCAAAAGGAGGACAAATGGGCATGGGTCCGGCAGAGGATTGGAGGACAGATCGCTTGGCAACCAGACCGTCCTCCGTAACGCCAGACGTACGGCCACCCTAGGCCCTGACTCCCATAACCCGCTCTACTCTCAGCGTTAGAGCGCTGTGCCACGCATTCTTCTAACCCGCCCCGCCTTCCCGCCGCGCTGTCGCTCTGTCGCTCTGAGCGATACCTGAAACCTGAGTGAGAAAAGCGCTGCGTGTCTGTCATGTGTACAAATGCTGCCATTTGATCGACTTGGTTTGCAGGAAACTGGAGGATGCGTCTTGGTCGAGTTTCCACTGACGTTGGAGCAAACATTGACTTGCTTTGTTTTTTGTCTCTTTTCCCCCAGGCGACTTACCTCAGCACCTGCAGGTGATGATAAACATTCTTCGCTCGGAAGACAGAATCAAACTGGTGAGAACGAAACTCTGCTCCAACTCCCAGCTGTTTGCCAATTACTAATAACCTGGCAGAGCGCTACAGGGCAACGCTGGAACGCTGGCATGCCGGAATGCTCTTTGTTCGAGCGAGTGCGTTAGGTGTCGTTAGCACGCTGCGATTACAGGCACACGAGCACAGCACACATGTTAGGACTCAGTGAGGAAAGCGTTACGACTGTTTCCACGGCATCTGGGAGGTGAGGTGTGAGAGATTAGCACTGCACCTGTCATGCTTGCTCACGGTCTTAGAATGTGTCTGTGTGTCTGTGCGTGTGTGTGTTTGTGTCTGTGTGTGTGTGTGTATTTGTGCGTCTGTGCGTGTGTGTGTCTGTGCGTGTGCGTGTCTGTGCGTGTGCGTGTGACTGTGCGTGTGTGTGTGTGTGTGTGTGTGTGTGTGTGCATGCGCCTGTGTGTTCATATGTGCTCATGTGCATATATGTGCCTGTGTGTGTGTGCATATGTGTGAGCCAAGTCCGAGTGGTTGCGAGAGATGTTTATGCAAGAGTGAAGGTAAAGTATGTATGAGGGAGAAGTTGTGAGAAGGGTGTAAGCTCTGTGTCTGTGTCTGTGTCTGTGTCTGTGTCTGTGTCTGTGTCTGTGTCTGTCTCTGTCTCTGTCTCTGTCTCTGTCTCTGTCTCTGTCTCTGTCTCTGTCTCTGTGTGTGTGTGTGTGTGTGTGTGAGAGGTAAACATATACCGCATACATTAGAGTCAGAGAAAGCGTAAAGGTGGTCTGTGTGCGTGAGAGCGTGCGACAGGAGGCCTGACCCGTGTCCCCCCCCCCCCAGGCGGTGCGGTTGGAGAGCGCGTGGTCGGACCGCGTGCGCTACATGGTGGTGGTGTACACCAGTGGCCGCCAGGACACGGAGGAGAACATCCTGCTGGGCATGGACTTCATCAACAAAGACAGGTACCCTGGTCCAGTCCCGGGGCCTCTGTGTTCAACTGGGGGGAGGGGGAAGTTGCCCATCGGCGCTGATCTGAAGTCAGTTTTGCATTTTTATTCCTAATGGTTAAGGTTAGCGTTTGGGTAGAGTTTGCTGCTTCTGGGCAACTTCTGCCTCGAGAGTTAAACTGGCAGAGCGAAGATGCTAGAGGAGCCACGCTTGGGCAGTCACGAGCAACAGCAACATCACCATTACTGTGTTTGTTTCCAGTAAAAGCTGCTCCATAGGGATGGTGCTGCCGCTATGGAGCGACACCAAGATCCATCTGGACGGAGACGGGTGAGCCTCAGTTTAAACTTTTCTCACAGAGCATGCAGAGACTTGACTGAGACAGAGACGCCCTCTGCTGGAGGCTGCCGTGAAGTGCGGCAAAAAACAAAGAAGCCCAACGCATTTAAAAACCAGTTCAGCCATTCGTGTGGCAAATGATTTCATCATCGGGCTCCTCCACCTGCTTATTCGACTCGGCCGATTTTCGGAGCGCACTCAGGTGGAGGACCTCGCTGGTGTGTGCACGTTAGAGCGTCTGACCCAGGACTGCGCCGAAAACGCAGCTGTTCTCCACGCCAGTCCTGGCTCTCTCTCTCTCTCTCTCTCTCTCTCTCTCTCTCCTGCTCCCTGCAGATGTTAAAATGCTTACCTTTCTCAGCTTTCTGTCCCTTTGTTGTGACGGGTGAATAGCTCTTGTCTGGTTTCTGACGATGGCCGGCTGACCTGATGTAACCCCAGTTTCGTCTGCGCCCCCCAGGGGGTTCAGTGTGACCACGGCAGCTCGGACGCACATCTTCAAGCCCGTGTCCGTGCAGGCGATGTGGTGAGTAGACGGGCCCCCTGCGACCGCGTTTGTTCTCACAGACTCTCCGCTGTGTATTTCGAACGGTGGTTTTGTGTCTTCGAGGTCAGCGAATGGAAATGGCGCATTTGCAGGGGCCTTTTTACCCCCAAAACGGAGAGCAGGGGAAGGGATGGGTTGCATTGAATTGTGGTCTGAAAACATGTCCATTGCATAGAGGAATTTGAGCTTTTAAGAAAAACAAAAGAGCCAGCCAGTGAGGGGGTCTGTTTATTGCTACACGGAGACTGGGGCTGAGTGCTGAGCCCCTGCGCCATCTAGTGGCGCACGGCCGCAGGTGCGCCAAGGAAAGCAGACATAAACACATGACACCAAGTCCGTTTCACAGTGTTGCCTCTGAGGTAGTGGGGGGAAATGTGACATTTCTGAGCAATTTGGAAATTGAGCGCTGTTCAAGGAAAAACAAAACGGAAAAAAATACATTTTTGGGGTTGCTGTCTCAGAATTGCAGTATTTATTTTTATGCATTCGTGAGTATGAGTGCGTGTTGCCATTGTTGTCTCGGACAGGGAGGTAGACTGAAATGAGTTTTTGTGTTAGTGCGGTTCTGTCAGGAAATAAAACAGTGAATAAAGGTTTTAAGACGTGTCTCTCTCTGTCTGTGTTTGGGTTGCAAAAACACATCCTTGCTATCTGTGCCTCTTCGCTGGGGCTGTTCCATCATCCAGTACAACTTTCCGCTGGTATTCACGCCAGTCAAATGAAACCCTACTCCGCAGTACAGTACATGCACTATGCAGTGAAATGCAGTCGTTTTTACAAAACATATAAAACATAACATTTTAATTCCACACTTACGTCAGGCTGCACTTTATGGGTGGGTCACAGAAAAGGCACTAACACATCCAGTGGGCTCGGAAAGTTTGGGAGCCACTGTAATAGACCGTCAGTGCTTGGCCGTACGCTTACTGTGAGCATGGTTGTCCTGACCGTGGGCATGGTTGTCCTGACTATGAGCGTGGTTTCCCTGACCGTGAATGTGGTTTCCCTGACCGTGAGCGTGGTGTCACTGACCGTGAGTGTGGTTGTGCTGACCGTGGCTGTCCTGACCGTGTGTGTGGTTTCCCTGACCGTGAGCGTGGTTGTCCTGACCGTGGTTGTGGTTTCCCTGACCGTGGGTGTGGTTTCCCTGATCGTGGGCATGGTTTCCCTGACCGTGTGCGTGGTTGTCCTGACCGTGAGCGTGGTTGTCCTGACCGTGTGCGTGGTTGTCCTGACCGTGAGCGTGGTTGTCCTGACCGTGTGCGTGGTTGTCCTGACCGTGAGCGTGGTTGTCCTGACCGTGTGCGTGGTTGTCCTGACCGTGAGCGTGGTTGTCCTGACCGTGTGAGTGGTTGTCCTGACCGTGTGTGTGGTTGTCCTGACCGTGGGTGTGGTTTCCCTGACCGTGGGTGTGGTTTCCCTGACCGTGAGCGTGGTTGTCCTGACCGTGTGTGAGGTTTCCCTGACCGTGAGCGGTTGTCCTGACCGTGTGTGAGGTTGTCCTGACCGTGAGCGTGGTTGTCCTGACCGTGGGCGTGGTTGTCCTGACCGCGCGCGCTGTAATGCCGTTGCAGGTCGGCGCTGCAGATCCTGCACAAGGCGTGCGAGGTGTCCCGCAGGTATAACTACTTCCCCGGGGGCATGGCGCTCACCTGGATGGGCTACTACGAGAGCTGCATCGCCTCGGAGCAGAGCTGCATCAACGAGTGGAACACCATGCAGGACCTGGAGACCATGCGGCCGGACTCGCCCACCATGTTCGTCGACAAGTAAGGCCTCCACGCTCACCTCTGCCTTCAGGGCGTGACGAGCCCGGGTCTCGACATTATGTATTCTTATGTTCTTATGAACTTACGCACAACTTGAACATAGAATCCACAGACATAACGCCTGCAGCTGCATTTGAAAAAACGTATAGAAAATCACCACTCATTTTGAACTGTGACTGTTATGTGTGCTATATCCTAAACACTCTGACATTACACACATGTTAACTCTAGATGCCTGTATGTTTTTGAATTCTGCAACCAAGTGGCATCAGTTATGACTGGTTGATATCGCGCATTCTGACCCATTTTGCACAAGCCGCCCAGGTTTGTGCGTTTTAAAGGTTCAGACACAGAGTTGTACGGCCACGGCGGTAAGCTGACCGCGCGACAGTGCTCCAGTGAAGATGGCGGGGCGAGATGGGCACTCCGCGAGTGTTCCTCTGCCCCGTGCTCTGGGACCTGGTGTTATTTTCGGGGCGGGAACGCTTGGCTTTCCCCATCCTGGACGTAAAGTAACGTAAACCGCGCCGTATCTTCCCCAGGCCCACGGAAAGGGAGAGGACGGAGTGCCTTATCAAAGCCAAACTCCGGGGCATCATGATGTTCCAAGACTTGGAGAACGTCACCTCCAAGGAGGTGAGTGGCTTCACTGCAGCGGGCTTTCACCGCTCCAGCAGTGGGGCATTTACCCTCGACACAGTGGAAAATAAGGCCTTTAGTTAGTCGGGGGATGCGATTGAAAATGTTACCGACGTTTAGCAGACGCTATTCACCAAAGCCAGTGACAGAATGCATTCATGTGGAGAAGAGAGAATCGGCCCTAGGGCTAGAGATCAATGAAGCTACAGTTCAATCGATGCCATTGTCGAGCGTTCTGCAACTCCTGTAATACAAAGGGAGAGAGACCCTCTTTGGGTTGTTTTTGTATATATGTTTCATGCACAGACTTCCAGAGCCCTCCACTGACACACGCCCCGTTACCCCTCCACCCCCCGCTATCCCCTCCACCCCCCCCTCCACCCCCGTTACCCCTCCACCCCCCAGATCCGCACTGAGCTGGAGCAGCACATGAACTGCAACCTGAAGGAGTACAAGGAGTTCATCGACAACGAGATGCTGCTGATCCTCGGCCAGATGGACAAGGCCACGCTCATCTTCGACCACCTCTACCTGGTGAGGCCGCTAGCGCCGCGCGCTGATCTGAGGTCAGTGAGTCGCGCTCTGCCGCTTGCTTTGAGGCTGTCTCTGGCCTCAGACGGTCAGGCCTCGGGGGAAGTCCCGAGAGTCTCTCGACCTCGCCGTCTTAAAGCAGCTGCCGTCGCCGCGCCACGAGGCGGCACGCCATTGGTCACATTCTCAGAGGGCGGTTAACAGAAGCGTGACGTGTTTGACACACTCTTGCTGTTTCGAACCACGTCCCTTCGTCTCGCAGTTCATGTTTCCCGAGTAATATTATCCCCTGATGAGCTAGCGTAGCCGCAGCCGCCGCGGTGGGACGTACGAGACTGGCGCAAGAGGCTAGGCTCGAGGTGATGTCATTCAGTTCCAAAATGAGGCTCTGTGCCAGAAAGTGAGAGGGACCCGGCGAGCGGCCGGGATGAGCTCACGGAGGTAGCGAGGCTTGTTACCATGGGAACGATGGGCGACGGGCCGTCGGAAGATCGGTCTGGTCTCCGAGGGAAGCGGCGATCGGTGGGCGGGCGTGGTGATGGGGGAGAGGGAGGGGGGCTGTCTATGCAGTCAGGAAACTGTTCTCACACCCACCTCTCTCCTCACCTGCAGGGGTCTGAGTGGAACGCCTCAAACCTGGAGGAGCTCCAGGACTCCGGGTGAGTAGGGGGTGGGGGGTCTCTCGCTGCGTCTCTGATGTCACAGGCCCCAGTTACCGTCACGCCGTTCACACACACCGCCGGCGGTCCCTGTAGACATTTGTCGATAAACGACAAGATCAATAAGGAGCAGCTTACATTTGAACATTTACCAGAACCTTTCATCCAGAGCGACTTACAAAGAGCGCTTGTGAAAAGGTTAGACAATGACAATGAGTCCTGAGGGACATTGGGCAGGGGAGGGGACACCCGACGCAGCGGGTAGTCGATTTAGGAGGCCTCCCGTCCGCTCTGTCCTGACGCCCGTTGTGTTCCCCTCCAGGGTGGCGTACATCCTCAACGTCACGCGGGAGATTGACAACTTCTTCCCCGGGACCTTCTCCTACCACAACATACGGGTCTACGACGAGGAGGCCACAGACCTGCTGGCTCACTGGAACGAGACCTACAACTTCATTGTGAAAGCGAAGTAAGTGCTGCCCTTCCTTCTGGCACAGCGTGACAAGCAGAGAGACCGGGAGAGAGAGAGAGAGAGAGAGAGAGAGAGAAGAGAGAGAGAGAAGAGAGAGAGAGGGAAACAGCAGAGACAAAGGGAGAGCAGAGAGACAGAGGAAGACAGCCAAGAAACAGAGGGAGACAGCTTAGAGACAATAGAGAGACAGGGATTCAGAGAGAGAGAGAGACAGAGGAAGACAGCCAAGAAACAGAGGGAGACAGCTTAGAGACAATAGAGAGACAGGGATTCAGGGAGAGAGAGAGAAGAGTGGGAAACAGCAGAGAGACAGAGAGATTCAAAGAGAGATAGAGGAAGACAGACAAGAGACAGAGAGGGACAGCTTATGGACAATAGAGAGACAGATTCAGAGACAAACAGCAGAGACAAAGAGATTAAAAGGTTGATAGCAGAGACAGAGACTGCTTAGAGACAGCTTATAGACAATAGAGAGACAAACAGCAGAGAGAGACAGCAGCAAGACAGAGGGAGGCACCAGAGAGAGAGAGAGAGAGAGACCGCAGAAAAACAGCAGAGAGACAAAGAGAGGTAGAGAGAGACCGAGAGAGTGCACCACGTTGTGGTGAGTGCTTCTTGTCCGAGGTGAAAGTGAACACTCTTAATAGCTGGCTCCTCAGAGCAGTAATCAACCTGGCTTCCAGCAGCGAGCACCATGCTAATTAGATGTCCCTGACACTTCTATTGGCCCTGGCAGGAGCTAGCTGAGCGGTTAGCTCGCAGTGTTGACGCTGGTGTTCACGAGTCCCTCATGTGACCAGACTGGGGGGGAAAAGGGTGCGTTTAGCCGCTCAGACGGCGTCCGCCACCGTCTCCGTGAGGCGAGCTGGGCTCCACTATCACAGTGCTCTTTTGTTTCGCAGGAAAAACCACTCAAAGTGTCTGGTACACTGCAAAATGGGGGTCAGCCGGTCGGCGTCCACGGTCATCGCCTACGCCATGAAGGAGTACGGCTGGTCGCTGGAGAGGGCCTACAACTTCGTCAAGCAGAAGAGGAGCATCACGCGCCCCAACGCCGGCTTCATGAGGCAGCTGGCCGAGTACGAGGGCATCCTGGACGCCAGGTGGGTGTCTGTGGGTCTGTCCCTGTCTGTGGATCTGTGTCGGTCTGTGGGGCTGTCCCTGTCTGTGGGGCTGTCCCTGTCTGTGGGTCTGTCTCTGTCTGTGGGTCTGTCCCTTTCTCTTGGTAACAGAAAGGGGTTTTAAGTTGAAATCGTTGCAGGCCGTTAATGAACAAATTATTATTTAAATAATAAATTAAGCATGGTTAAATGACTGTTAATGGTGTACAATCACGTGTTTACTAGTTTTAAAATATAGATGCATCTGTGTGTGTGTGTGTGTGTGTGTGTGTGTGTGTGTGTGTGTGTGTGTGTGTGTGTGTGTGTGTGTGTGTGTGTGTGTGTATGTGTGTGTGTGTGTGTATGAGTGAGAGAGTCTGTGAGTCTGAGTGCAATGTGTGTGTGTGTGTGTGTGTGTGTGTGCGTGCATGTGTGCATGTGAGAGTGAGTGAATGAGTGGTTTGTGTGTGTGTGTAATGTGTATGTGTGTGTGTGTGTGTGTGTGTGTGTAATGTGTATTGTGTGTGTGTGTATGTGTATGTGTGTGTGTGTGTATGTGAGAGTGAGTGAATGAGTGGTGTGTGTGTGTAATGTGTATTGTGCGAGTGTGTGTGTGTGTGTGTGTGTATTGTGTATGTGTGTGTGTGTGTGTGTGTGTGTGTGTGTGTGTGTGTGTGTGTGTGGTGTGTGTTGTGTGTGTGTGTGTGTGTGTGTATTGTGTATATTGTGTGAGTGTGTGTCTGTGTGTGAACTGCACCCCTGACAGTCTCCCTCTTCCTCTACAGCAAGCAGCGGCACAACAAGCTGTGGAGGCCCGATTCGGACTGCGAGCTCCCCGACAGCCAGCGGGCTCGGCCCAGTGCTGCGCCTCGGACGGGCCGGGGGACGTGACGCCGGAGCCCGGGGCCCTGCCCTGCGACGAGGCCTGGGGGGGCGAGGGGGCGCGGCCCTCGCCCTGCCGCGCCATCGGCGTGGAGGTGGACCCCGCCGACCCGCCCAACTACAACTACTACTTCCGCCGGCTGTCGGACTCGGCGCTGGACAGCGACCCCTCCACGCCGGTGCGCGCGCCGCCGCTGCTCGACGTGGAGCGCGTCTTCATCGAGATCGAGGACGTGGAGCGCGACGCGCTGCTGGACGACGAGGGCTTCGAGCGCGACTGCCCGCTGCCCCACTTCGGCCCGCCGGGCGAGGGCACTG
Organism: Aldrovandia affinis; assembly: GCA_029706075.1. Lineage (NCBI taxonomy): Eukaryota > Metazoa > Chordata > Actinopteri > Notacanthiformes > Halosauridae > Aldrovandia > Aldrovandia affinis. The sequence continues at coordinate 714,593 of JAINUG010000326.1, forward strand.
CCGCGCAGACCTGCTGCCGCCCGAGCCCCTGGAGGAGCTGCGCATGAGGCTGGAGTTCAGCACCGTGGAGGAGGAGGACGAGGAGGAGGCGCAGAAGGAGGAGGCCGAGATGGTGGCGCTGGCCCGGCCGGGCGGAGCCGGGGGAGGAGGGGGAGGGGGGGTGGTGGAGGAGGAGGAGGAGGAGGAGGAGGAGGAGGAGGAGGAGGAGGAGGGGAGGTGGAGGAGGAGGAGGGGGGAGCGGACGAAGGGATGACGGAGGAGGAGAGGGAGGAGAGCGGGCAGGCCCCTTGCTCCCCCTCGCTGGCCGCCCTCAACCGCTCCGGCAACGAGAACTCCAACAACAACAACAGCCTCGGCGGCGGTGGCGGCAGCAGCAAGCGCAGCTTTGACGTGAGTGTCAGGGCCGTCGCCATGGCGTTTGGCACTGTGATGTCACTGCTGTGAGCGGTTCTTTAGCGTAACGCAATTAGCGCAGGGGCGGGCAGCTGTGTTTCTGCAGGGCCGGTGTTTCCAGCTAGTTCGCTATATGCACCAATGCCGGCTCACTCGTACGTTAGATCACAGAATGGAAATTAGTATTGAGATCCAAGAACAGTCATGAGCTCACCAATATATTTATCACTTATAATTAAAGGCAGGAGTTGGCCTGAAATCCAGAAACGTACACGGCCGTCCTTGTCCAACTTTGGGTTAAGGCCAGTGTATTGTCGGAATTGCTAGTCACTAATTATTTATAAAGTCTTTAACGCAGGGGTGTCAGACTCCATTTCCGGAGAGCTGCAGTGTCTGCAGGTTTTTGGCATGTTTCAGCACATAAGTGCTTCATTTAAGCCACTGATTGGCTAAAAGGCCGCACTGTATTGCGTTGCAGTGTATTTTACATTTTTAGTATATACAATTGGTAGATTACCACTGCTACCAGCACTGGCAATTTAATTTATTCAATCTGAATATTAATATTAATTAATTTTCATCCATTTTTTCAAGTGTTTTAAGTTGTTTATGACTTTTGTGCTGGCGCAATGTAATTGCCAATAGTAATGGCTAGCAACATCTGTTTATATGGAAGTAGTTTCTTGTCTTAACTTGGTTTGGCTGTAGGAATGATCTGTGCGGGTCTTGACCAAGTTTTTCCATTTCTTCCTTCTGTTCAGGACAGTACTAGCATCAGAAACCCTTACAAAGTCAAGCCTTTTCACCAGCCCTGTACAAACAGCATGCACTCTCCCCCCGGCCAGCGCTGTGAGCCAATGGCTGTGGACCGAGCCCATCGCCTTAACCCCGCCCACCTCTTTGGGGCGCCCGGCGTTTCCCTGGAGGTCCCCGCGCCCCCGTTTGGCCCCGCCCCCTCGGGCACGCCTCTCCCGGGGCTCCTCCTCCGGCCCTGCGGCCAGCCCTGCGACTGTGCCAACTGCGGGTCCCCGCCCCCCAGCCCCAGCCCCGGCCCCGCCCCCTCCCCCTCCGACACCCTCCTGGAGGCCTGCCGCCAGCGCCAAGCGTCACCCATGAGCTGCGAGGAGGCGCTGAGGGACCCTGCCTGCCCCCTGGAGGCCGACGGCATGAACGAGCAGCTGGAGGAGGAGGAGGAGGAAGAGGGGGCGGGCTCGGGCTCGGGCTCGGGCTCGGGCTCGGGCTCGGGCTCGGGCTCGGGCTCGGGCTCTGGGGCGAGCAGCGCCGTCTCCGACGTGACGCTGCTGAAGCTCAGCCTGGAGGCGGAGAAGCCGGTCGCCCCCGGATACCTGGCGCAGCACCAGGAGTCGCTGATGCAGCTGCAGAGGGCGGGGCTTGTGCGCAAGCGCACCGAGAGGCTGGAGAAGCTGTCGGGACTCAGCCAGGAGCCCCCGGGGCTCGGCGGGACGCCCCCGGAGCAGATGGACACGTGCCCGGGGAGGGGGAGGGGGAGGCGGAGGCGGAGGGGACGGGCGCGGAGGAGGACATGGAGGTGGACTGTGGCGGCCCGGCGGACGCCTCCCCCACCAAGGGCGCCCCCTCGCCCGTCCCCGCCCCCCCCCGCCCGGCGCCATGGCGACGCTGCCGCTGGCCGGCGAGCCGCTGAGGAGCGCGTCTCCAGCGTCGTCGCCGCACGGCTCCACGCTCACGCGCAGCTCCAGCAGCGACAGCCTGCGCAGCGTGCGCGGCAAGCCCGGCCTGGTGCGGCAGCGCGCGCAGGAGATCGAGACGCGCATGCGGCTGGCCGGCCTCACCGTGCCCTCGCGCCTCAAGCGCTCCAACTCGCTGGCCAAGCTGGGCGGCCTCACCTTCTCCTCCGAGGACCTGACCTCGGCCTGCGGCTCGGACGCCGGGGGCCTCCTCTTCTCCCCCGAGCCGGAGCCCGGCCAGGAGTGGCTGCTGCACGGCGCCCCGCACCTCCTCAAAGCCGGGCCCGGCCCGGGCGCGGCAGCCGCCCACTGTTCCAGAACTCCAGGAGCTGACGCTCTGGGGCCTAGAGGGGGCGGGTGACGGGACAGTACCATCAGCCAGACAGAGCATGGGGGAGGGGGGGGGGCATCTACAACAACGACGAAAATGTAATAAATATGTATATAAATATATACATTTAAATATTATAAATATATATTAATATACTTCCACGTCATATTTAAGGAGAACAAAAACATCCAAATCTTACTGATAGGTGGTTTCTGGTCCCGGGCTTTTCTTGCATGACGCTCGATGAATGTGTGTGCAGGTGAACCTCGCGCGGAAGGCCCGCTCGCAGAGACCGGCGAGAGGGCACCACTTCCTCTCCTTTCTTCCGCGCTGGAACTGCCCCACGGTCAGCGAAGAATTGGCACATTTTTAGCGTATTCCTGCTTCCCAGAACAGTGATTTGAAAAGGACGGGGGGGGGGGGTGGGAGGGGGCGGAATCCTTCCACTGAAAATTGCCCATCGTCACGGAAGACGGTTTTTGTTGGCGCTCATCCCGATTAATTTATTCATTTCAGGTACGAAATTTTTGTTTTCTGACTTGGCAAATGTCGTCCATTCATAGCAGTCGTGTGTTGTGTGACACGAATGATACTGTACGGTTCACACGTTTGGATGCCCTCACCCGTGGCGAGAGAGAGAGAGAGAGAGAGAGAAAAGAGACTTCCGCAGGACAACGTCAACACGTGCTGAAAACCTCCAGAGCTCCAGAACTGGAACAGGAAGGACCGCTGTCGCTGTCCATCATACCTCCATTCCAAGCTTTCCTTTGTACCGCTAGCCATCGTTTCGCCCCAACCCCTCCACAACGGTCCCCAGCCGCGAATGTGCCCGATGTCGGGACGTCCAGGCGAGCCCTGGAGCGTTTTGTTAAGGGTGCGAAACTGCGTTGTGCAACATGAACGGTTACATGCTTTTTTGGGGGGGTTTTTTTTTGTCCGCCAATGCTCAACTTGGTGGACCAAGGTTTCCCTAATCCTGCACAGGAGGTCAAAACTACTGAGTGTAAAAAATTTTTTGGGGGGGTTTGATTTCTGGAAAACAATAACCCCACCGGTCTCACTCTCTTAACTACCGCTGTTAAAGTATGTTTGGTGAGGTCAGCAATTTACCCTGAAGACTGAAAGACCCTCTGGTGAAATTAGAAAAATGAAGACTAAATATCATTGTTGACGTACCAATGATGGTCTTTGGGAATTTTAATCCATGTAAAGGTTTTTGAAGATCGCGGTTTCTGATTGGAGGAAAAAAATTGAAAACGCCACACCAGGTGTGCTAAATTTGTTTGGCAATGTTTCGTCTCCAGTCTGGCCATTAAAGTCCAGTAATTCCTTTTGGCTGATGCACCTGGTGTGATATCTCACATTCTGTGTCTAGAATTGAGATCCAAATATTTTTTCATCATATCAAGTATTCAAGCTTACAAGATATCCTTATACTTGAAAGCTATTAAAAAAAAAAAAACCCTCAAAAACGATCTTTACAGAAACTAAATTTTATAAATTCAAAGATGACAAACCCAGGCCGGAGGGCTGTCTTCAGGGTGCACCCCAAGCCATACAATCTCAATGGCTTGTCAATCCTTTGATTCATGAGCCACTACCTTCCCGGTACATTCTTAATAAACTCTCACAAGCCATTATACATTTCCAATAGGAGAGCTTTTGAAGTTGCCTGACCTGTTTTGTTTTTTTGAACAATTGTATTTTTATTTTTTTTATTTTTTATTTTCCTTAAAACAAAGTGGACAATGCCTTCCTCTTCCCGGGGTAATCTGGCCTGTCTCCCGACCTCTTCCATTTCACGGGAGGGGGAAAAGGGAGGGGGGCCGGGCGGGGAACATGATAAATCCACCCCCCACCCCACCCTCTCCTCCAGACATTTGCTGGGTGCGGATGAATGGAAGTGACTCGTCTTGTGTTGTGCAGTTGCCATATCAACACGTCCTCGAAAGCTCCCGAGCTGCCCCCCCCCCCCCGCCATATGCTTCCTTTCTCCATCTGCACAATCTCCAGGGCCGCTCTACCTCTGAGATTTCACTGCAAATGGGCAAGATTTCTGTCTGTTTGATTTCCCCCCCCCCCTACCTGTCGTCGGTCATTGGCAAAAAAAACTGAAATAGAAACATGGTCTGAACAGGCAGTTAGTGGCGTGCAGGCTAGGCTCGGCCTGTCCTTAACTGTGTGTGTGTGTGTGTGTGTGTGTGTGTGTGTGTGTGTGTGTGTGTGTGTGTGTGTGTGTGTGTGTGAGTGTGAGAGTGCTGGACCGGCCGTGAATACTTGCAGCCAAGGCTTCCTGTGTAAATCAACCACACTGGATGATTAGGCCCCCGGGACGGCGGTCCGAGAGAAAGCAGATGCGTCGATGCCCACCCCGGCCTTCTCTCTCCTCGCTCTTCGTCACGTTCACCGTTTGTATTTCTGTGTTGGTGCTGGTTCAACAACGTCCAGGTCGTAGAGTCGTTCGGTTGGTTAGACCTTTTCTGTTAAACACTGTTCCGTTGGCGGAGGGAACGGGTGGGGAAAGAAATGGGTGCTGGGTCATTCTGTGCGCCACAAATTGTTAGCCCCCCCCCCCCCCCCCGTGCGCATGGCCTCTGGAAAGGCGCGTGTTGAGATGGGTCATCAGCTTCATACCCTGCTTCATCTCTGGTCACCAGCTTCAGCCCGTGAGAAGAGGCGGGCCGACAACTGACCCGGTGACTGTCCGTTTGGATGCGTGGTCTAACCATCTCCGCTTGGAGCTTGCGCTCTAGACGGCTGACTCTGGGTTTTGTCTGCCCCCCCCCCCCCTCTCCCCCTCTCCCCCAGCAGTGAAACAAGGTGGGGGCCACTCTGTCACAGTGCCTGTGCATTACTCTGCTGCTAGAAGAATGCATGCTCTACCTCCAGCCATGTTTTTCAAGCAGAAAGGTGGGGGCTTAGCGGTCCCCCATATGTCCCCCATTGCAGGAGGCCGTGCCGTTTTCTCGAGCGTTGGCGAAGAGCCATTTAAAAAAAATGAAAATAAAGAAGCTGTTTCCGCCGCGGCTCGCGCGGGCAAAGCGCCGGTACGTCGTCAAACACCAGAGCCTCGTGCGAGCTCTCGAGGCTGCGCGTGCGAGAGCGGGGGGGGGGGGGCGCGGGGGGAGTCCACGGTTTCCACTGTAGCAGTTCCTGGTGTTCGATCCGCAGGAGTCCCGTCGTCGTGTTGTTTCCGCGGGTCGGGCTCGGTCGGACACATCTGGAACCGCAGCGACGCAGTTTGGGAATTTGCGAACTGCACTGGGAGACGCGGCAACGTCTTACTTTCGTTTTGTCCGATACGAACGTTTACGTCCAACGTTGGCGCGATTGCTGAACTTGCTGAAAGGACACAATATCTCCGGTCTGTCGGGTCACAAGTGCTGCATCGTGTCTACAACGCCCCCGCCCCCACTCCCCCGTTCAGTCCTGATACCCTGTACAGATGTCTCCCTCCCGTTATTTCATGTCATTCCAGCTGTACGTTCTCCAAGTCGACCGAATTTATTTATTTTGTTTTTGTATTTATTTGAATGAATTAGCACATAATATGCAAGTCTGTTAATGGAGTTTTTTTTGTATGCAACCTAATGCTATTCTGCCATTGATTTTTATTTTTATTTTTTATCATACTCTATGCAGTCAAATTGGTGAATCAGAAGTGTGCAAGTTCAGTATGTGTGTGTCGCGCGTGCATGTAAGTGTAACAGGTGCGTTACATGGTTACTGTGAATTATTTATGGAAAACAAGTGTGCGTGTGGACATACACAATCAGTTTGAACACATCAACGGGTGTACATTGCCCGCGCAGATCGCGCGCACATGTACGCACGTGTGTATGTACGTGCTCCATATGCAAGTATGTATACTGTATGCACTTACTGTATGTACTTTATGGACGTATATACTGTATACAGATATCTATGTACATGTGTAGTGAATGCAAGTATGTACATATTTACTGTATGTATGTGCATGTACATGTGTGCTGTGTGCTGTATGCACGTACATATGGACTGTGTTTGAGGATGTATGGGCAAGGCACAGCAGAGATGGGAAAGGCTTTCTGCTGTATCCATTCACCTGTAGATGTTTAGTGAACAGCAGCATGCGAGTCGTGCGCTGAGATGTGGAGCGGCTGCTGGTTTTGTGTGCGTACACGGCGGAATTAAGAGCAGTTTTTTCCTAAATTGAATTTTGAAAATTCAAATATCCTGTATGCTTGTGTGTGTGTGTGTGTGTGTGTGTGTGTGTGTGTGTGTGTATGAAGGTAACTGCCAAAATAAAAGAAGCATAAAGTGTCTTAATAAGGGGTTGGGCCACCACAAGCTGCCATAACAGCTTCAATGAGCCTGTGCGTAGATTCCACAAGTGTCTGGATCTCTGTTGGGGGTTTGCAACACCATTCTTCCACAAGAAATTACGTAATTTGGTGTTTTGTTGATGGTGGTGGAAAACGTTCCAGAATCTCCCATAAGTTTTCAGTTGGGTTGATTGGTTGATCCGGTGATTGGTTTTCAGGCTCATCAAGCCATTCAGTGACCACTCGTGCCCTGTGGATGGGGGGCATTGTCATCCTGGAAGAGACCACTCCCATCAGGATAGAAATGCTTCACCATAGGATGAAGGTGATCACTCAGAATGTCTTTGTATTTATTGGCGTTTACCATGTCCTCTAAGGGGTTGAGTGGACCCAAACCATGGCAGGAAAATGCACCCCACACCTAAACAGAACCACCAGAACTTTTAATTTACTCAAGTGCTTCCTTTATTCTGGCAGTTACCTGTATATATATATATATACACAGCTGGTCACAGGTTTATGAAGTTGGTCCGTTTGCCCATATTGTAAGAAATGTACAGAAACTCAACATTTTTGTATTCATTAGAAATCCACGCTTGCACAGGGGGAGACCCTGATGGGCAAACGAACTGACTCCATGAGCCCGTGACCAGCTGTGCTCTAAAACACTGGCATTTCTCCTGCTTCTCTCAAACAATAATCAGATGAAACATGTAGATTTAAAGAGAATTACGCTGAAGGCTCCAGTCATGGAGCGTATCCCTGAGCGTGCCCTGTAAGCGCACGTGTTTGTGTGCACACACACACACACGCAGCACCACACGTGTATCCGATGTGCGGTACGGCGGTTATGGAGGTGACGCTTCCCTGGTCTTCGTCTTCGGTGCGCGCCCTGGACACCTCAAGGCTGTCGTCGCCGCTTCGTTGCCCGGAATGGGTTAGATTAAATGAGCGCACGCCCTCACATGAACTTCTACCAGAATTGAAGAGCGGGCCAAGGACCCTCCCTTGACCTGAAGTTGAGAATCATTGGTTCGGCCCAATCTTCCTCAGTCAGAGCAGCCTGTTAAATGGCGTGTGTGTGTATGTGTGTGTGTGTGTGTGTGTCCATTATGCCCCGCCAACCCAACACAACCCCCTCCTCCCTGTCAGATTAGTTTACGCCACCCACGTGTTCAGTCGGTGCCAGTGCCCTCCACCCACAGTGGCACTGATGCCCTATCCTGGTCAGCGGTCAGTGCACTGCATGTCACAAGCTGCAGTGCTACATTGCAACTGTCCATACCGTTTTTGTTTCTGTATTATATTTCCACATAAGTGCCTTAACCCATGAGACTTTAGGCATTGTGCTGTGTGTGTGTGTGTGTGTGTGTGTGTGTGTGTATGTATGTGTGTGTATGTATGTGCTCGCGGTCATGTTGTGTTGCTGGCATTTGCAGATTTCGGGCAGTGAGCGCGTCCGTACATTGGCGTGCGCTGGCACGGCCGCCACCTCCTTTGGTAGAGGAGGGGAGGGGTTACGGCACACACTCTGTTGGGTCCGTTTGGTCGAAGCGGAGGGAGAGCTGGGCCAGAACGGGGGGAATTCGAGGCCGGACGTTTTGGCCCTGCATTCCTTGTATAAACCTCTCTCTTAAACCCTACTTACTACGTGTACCATGTCGACCAAGATTGCCAATTTGTGTTTTTCAGTTCCAAACTCTTTCACGCTGTCGAAAATATTGGATAAGACCAAAGTTCTTTTTTTTTTTTTCTTAAAAAAAAAAAAAAAATTAATCATGGGGGTTTTAGTTCATTGATAAAGGCACACCACTTTTACTTGTAATAAATGGTTTGGGAACCAGACTTTTCACAGACAGCTTGGATATTCACTTGCTGGATCCTGCAATCATAGACCTGGATGTCTCACCTTTGAGAAAGAAAACAAGATGGAGGCAGAGAGAGAGAGAGAGAGAGAGAGAGAGAGATAGTTCTTCCTAAAATCATCAGCACAAGTACATGCCTGACCCATAGTCTCTAATTGTGTCATCAACAGACTGCTTTAGCAACATTTCCACTGGTCCTTACAAGAATAAAGAATATTTAAAAAAATACATCAAACGCAAAGGATCACGTTAATAGTGACATATTTCCCTTTTTGTCAGGATGTTTCACTGTTTTTGTTACCATTTTCTTTTTATATTTAAGTATGCAGTAACTTGTTTTTTTGTACTGTAAATTTGCTGTAGTTTGAATGCATATTGCACTTTTTTTTACATTTGTTAAAACAATGTACTGTATGTGTTTATTATGGGAATAAACTTTTTTCATTCTATCGCCGACATAACGTTGTCAATTTTTTTTACCGTTGCGTATAATAAAAAAAAGCATTTAGGCCTATATATTACGAATACCCGTATAGCGTGGCTTGCCATATCTATATATCTCCATAATTAAAAAATATAGCGTCTATAAATAGTGTAGTTACGTATTTAGTATGTAGGTGGCCATTTTTGTTTGCCCACAAATTATGTACATTTTATCATCGAAACTAATCAGGAGTCATCTTGTGGCTGCTAGACTCATTTGAACTTTGTATCCATTGGTCACAGTTGAACAGATTCATCTTAATGATCTTGACATTTTGTCCTGTGATTACTTTCCTTCTGAGCAAATTTACGTGACGTGCAAATGATTCAACTCGGATGAGGCTGAGACTCCTTTGTAGTGTGTGCATACGCTGTAGTTTCGTTGCGGTTTTGATCATACAGTGCCCCTTTAAAGTCACCTTTGTTGCCTTACAGTCTGAAATGAAAACATTCAATCAAACCTTTTTCCACCTTTATTTACACATTTTACCCCATATCTTACAAGCGAAAAAAAATAATAATAATAACCTGGACAAAAAGGTGACATTTTTTATGCCATTTAGCAGATGCTTTTATCCAAAGCGACTTACAGTAGTGAATGCATACATTTTTCAGTACATGTGGTCCCAGTGGGAATTGAACCCACAACCTAAGCGTTGCCAACGCCATAGTCTACCTACTCTACCTACTGAGCCACACAGAACCATGATGTAGACACATGGGGTGACATTTTTGGGGCGTAGTCTTTAAAGGGGCATTGTATATGAGCTGTTGGGAATGCTTGACTCAAATGAGCAGGTAAAAACATGCGAGTATGGCCTGCATCCTGAGATCACATCACGACACGCTAATCACCTTGGCAAGAGGCACCGTGGTGTTCTGACAGCCAGGTTATGTAACGTCTGGCCGCTGGTCCCGTTGTATGACCTCAACTTGTGCAGGCTAGCTTTAGGCTCCGACTCAGTCACTGGGACGCAATGTACGATTGTTAAACGAGTTGTTGCAGTTCGTCACCAGCTGCATGTGTGGGGCTGTCTACACATCACATCACGACACAGCACAGCCTTTGGCTGCATTGCCTGGATACTGCAGCCAGAATAAGCAGCGGTCTGTTGAGGCAAGCGTTTTGCCCCCCCGGCCCCCGAGCATTCAGAACACACTGATCCATCAGGGCTAAGATGGTATCTGATCTGTGCCCACTGGCGCTGAGAGATGAGTGGAGCAACGCAAGGCAGAAGGGGAGGAACGTCCTGTGGTTTATTTTCAGATGTTGGTGGGGTGGGAGCAAGAGAAAGTGTCATGTTTGGCGAGCGGACAGGATGGCAAATTTGTCCTTTTTAAAAAATGTTTATCCCTTTTAAACTCTGAAGGGATCATGGATTGTGCTGGGTCCGCATTTAGGACAGAGGACGAGGCAGCGCCGAGGCGGGGGCAGCCTCCCTGGGGCGTCGTACTCATCTGATCGAGAGACACTCAGGCGCTGGTGGCCTTCACACGATAGGGGCAGCCAAACGAGCAGGAACGCCCATTACATTGCAGCACGGCCTGCAGGCCTGCCCCTTAACACCACCCCCCCCCCCCTCCGCTCGTCCCCGATCGCCCTGAACCCCCGGCGTGACTCTCCCTTTGTTTTATTAAGTGTCCTGTTTGGGGCGTCACCATGGAGACCAGGAGAAAAACAGCTAATTTCTCCTTTGGGCTGCGTGTGTTTCCTCTCCTGGTTTGGCAGATCTGCGTTTGCCATTGTTGGAGCCTTACGCCACACATGGGAGGAATTGACCACCCCCCCCCCTCCTCCTCCTCCTCCTCCTCCTCCTCATACTCCTACTTCTTTTAAAGTATTTCACTTCAAGCGCTAGGCTAGGGCTAATCGAGCAGCTGTGTGTAAACAGTGTTAGCAGGGAGGGAGACATTCCTCAGATACGCTTACGCCAGCTGTTCGGAGCCTTCAAACCCCTGACACCAACTTAGACCTGCTCCTATTGAGAATGTGCAGAAAAGCCCCCCCTCCTTCCCCCTCACAAGTCTGTTTCCTCGCAGACTGGCAGGAACCGTTTGCCCTCTGACAAATCTGAAACAAAAGTCACATTCAACGTGCCGTCAGTGTGTCCGTGTGTCCTCTGACAAAGCATCTGCTGAGGCTGAGCCGTGTCCAATGTGATTATGGCGCTTTCGGTACGTGAAACATGCACAGCACTGATTTGAGGGCTTGCTGCTCACAGCTATTGTCTACCCCAGCTCTGCCCGACCCGTCATGCTGCCAGGGTTAGCATTGTGAACGGTGGTTAGGGGGGGTGTGACACAAATGTGTACAAGTGAGTATTTGAGTAAGTGCTGGCCATTTTAGTATTTTCTTTCAACTTGGGAGAAACTTTGCTTATATTTAATCTTCCTCTGCGGTCGAAATATAGTATGTGCCTGATTATGAAGTAAAGGAATCGTAGGCTACCACTATCTCCTCAACATGTTTGGACGCGTTTATCATACACAAGCCACAAAACACTTTTGTGACAGTCGTTATTCTGTTTAAAACAACATTCATATAAACATATTAAAATTATATTATGTTTAAATCAATGCATCTGTTTGGCTGCACAATCCCTTGCATTCCAATTCCAACGCAACACAATTTTGATTCTCTATTGACCTGCCTGTTTAAATAAAGTTACATTTTGTAAAATGTTTGTTCATTTAGAACTTCACAGGGTCACCTTTTTTTGGTATGAATTATGAATTGCCATAACTTTATGGCACGCATTACGCAGTTTATAATTACATGATTTCAAATGGCACGTTTAATTGAGGCACCTGTGCTCAGAGCAGTGGTCCAGGCTGACCTCAGACTCGGTGTCAGTACCAGCTGTGGCTGGGAGTCTTACAGAGTGACAATCATGTCAATTATGTGGTCCCTATGTGGTCCTAACTGGCAGCTCAGCTGGTGGTTTGCAGGCAGGAAATAAGTGAAGGCCAGCTCCACATGGTTGGAAGGATGCTCCAGTCTAGTGTGTGCACTCCTGAACTGATCAAGGATGTTGGGGAGAAAAATATTGGGCAGGCAGGGATAATTTGAAAAAAGATGAGATGATTGCACTTTGCTTGGCAAACACCATTAGCTAACTGTTCTTCATTATTCATTACTCTGACCTTTCCCACGTACAGTCCACACGCAAAAATAAATCTTTAGCGATAAAATTTTCATAAGCAGTGGAGTTGGAGATTTAAAAAAATAAATAAAAGATCAGTGAATAAGAATTGATCGAGCTGGACCGCTAAAGAAGATGATCCTGATGGATGCTCTTAATAATCCGGGCAAGAAACAAAAATGCATAGGACCACAAAAAAAAGAATGGAAGTAAAATGTACCATGAGACCTATTGAGAAAGCGGTATGAAGAGCGCATTATTTTCAAAACGAGCAGTGTTTGCATTTGCAGCGGTTTCCATACGTGTAAACAATGCATCAGTGTCCCAGACGTCACTGGGGCATGACTGCATGTGGAAACATAGCGTACGAGTGTCAGGCAATCTCTCCTCTGGGACGATCTGTCTGCTCAGTGCGTGATGCAGCCAAATTGTCAGATCTCCCAGAAGGCCTGATATAATTTCATACTGCGTTATTAGATTACTTACATACTTGTTACATACATTTGTTATTGGATTAGTCGGATGGATTCGCAATTCGGATATTGCAGCTGAGCCGTGAAAACGGCAGTATTTCTCCTGAAACCCGAAGCTCTATGCATGAGTAACAATCCGGAATGTAAGCATTACAAATCTGTGTGTGTAAGGGTCTACTAAATAAATTATGTTTATTAGTAGTAATAATAATAATAATAATAGTAATAATAAAAGCTTGCTTCAGGGAAGTAACTGAGAATTGAACACCAAGCACACAATCACTGTGAAAGCCATGCTTCACAAACTTGCTATGACGGCAGATTTACCAAAGGAATTCAGGTGAAGTATGAACTTTTGAATCACTTCTGAAATATAAGATGTCTATTCCTAGTGGGAAACATGCATTTTTTAAGCAAAGGCAGTCATTCACAATAATTCAATTACATTTTTAAATTCCAATTTGTGTATACACACCATGGTACCCCAGGGTGCTGAACAGTTCAAATCTGGTGGAAAAGGCAAGGCACAATCAGCCAGTTGCATAAAAGCACAGTCAAAAATAAATGCCTTCAACTGGGGTTTAAAATAAAACATAATTTCAGCATTTCTTATCTTAACTGGAAGAGAGTTCCATGATAGGGGAGCGAAAGGATCTCAGTCCAGCTGATATGAGACGATACCTGGGCACCGCCAGCTTAATTTTGGGCTGAATTCAAATTTGCATCAACAATAACCCATTTCAATTTAAACTTTTTTCACAGTTTTGCAATCTGGATGTTTTCACCAATCTATATTACTTAAATTCTCTCATTTTATTCAAGTCATCTCAAGTTAAAAATTCTACAGTTAGGGAGGCAGTCTTAACTTGCCAAAGAATATTGTGACTGCACTATGATCAATTGTCCCTAGCAGTTCCACTACCTCTGAGCTGCAAATTCTGTCTGGATTATTACACAAAATCAGATCCAGAATTGATTTCTCTTTCATGGGTTGAGTAACAGACTGCAGTCTGGTTGCAGTCTGTTATTCAGATGCAGTCAATAACTGCAGCCATTGCAGTCATTTACCATTACATTACAGGCATTTGGCAGACGCTCTTATCCAGAGCGACGTACAACAAAGTGTTAACCGTAGTCAAGAACAGTTTCGCTGAAAGTCACCCTAGAGGGAAGTACAATTCCAGGTGCTAGGAGCAACCACATAGTTAAACTAGGACCCTGTCGGTAAATCTGTAGCCACAATTCAAAGGCAGCAAGAAAACAAAACATCTAAAACTCCTCTTCACATTTACCCTGACCTGACACTACTTCCCAATTAATAGCTTTATGTTTCCATAGAACATCATATTTATGTTGCTGTCCAAAGCTGGTGGCCTATAGCATTTAAATACTCCTCCACTACACTAAGCATATGCTAGCCCAACACAGCTGTTCCCCTCCAGTTCAGGTGTATTATGTCACGCTTGTACAGGTCACCCCTGTCCCAAAATGAGTCCCTGTGCCACATAAACCTGGACCCCTCTTTCTGACACCAGATTTCTAGACACGTGTTAAATCTCTCATTAAATTCCTGTGAGAATTTTTGGAGAAGACCACCATGGAGGTTCAGCTCCTGATCTTTGTCGCTAATCCTATACATTTGTCCTGCAGAACCTCAAACCCACCCTTACCTATGTCATTGGCTCCAAGATGGACCATGACCACTGGATCCACCCCCGCTCTGGCCAGGAGTTTGTCCGCCTGCTCCAGGATGTCTCCAACCTGGGCACCAGTCAGGCAACATGCCATCCAAGACTCTTTTTCACGTGAACACACTATACTGTCTACACCTCTAACAATTGAGTGAATGAACTGTTTCTCTGGTCAGGACAAAGTCCCTATGTTCTTAACCAGACCGACATGATTAACAGCCCAGCATGGGTGGACAAGAACTTTGTCTCAACATTCGTCTCAACCTTGGGATGGACATGAAGCTGCCCATGTGGGGAAAAAGGGAGCTTTGACCCAATTGTGAGACGTACGAGGCAGAGGGACACTTATTACATTAAGCAAATGAGGTCTGACATCACAGGTCAGGGATGAGCGTGGAGTCATATAAGCCTCACATTGCTGGGGCAGTGGAGGGAGGACAGCTTTCACCAACAAAAGGGCTCTATAGTCCTGGGAGCTCAATTGGCAGACTGCAGCGTCCACGCTAACCGGTGAGTGCCCGCCTCTACGAAACTCTACACAATACAAGAAGCCAGCGCCTATCCATCACTGTGTTGCACTGACACGTTAGGTTTTGCTCTATTTGCCTTTCGGCGTTGTTTGCAGGAAAGGTTGAATGGGAAGAAAATAGGTTTACAGGAGAGGGAGATTCAGGACCTACCCTTGCCATTCTCTGCGGCAAGTTTCTACGGCGGGGCGTTTGTGCTTCTCCGGTCTTTGCGTGTGGGAACCGAAGCACAAGGCGATCAAGTGATCCGCCTTAAGCGGGACTGCTCGCTGATCGGAGGACAATGAGACGGTTGTGACCGGGGCAGGATGCTCGAGCCCTTAGCATGGGCCCGGTAGCACTTCTGAATCGAGGTATGGGCTGGAAGTTTGTCCAGGGTTCGGTTAGTGGGGGGTTACGGGGCATTCTCGCTCTGACCGTTTCCCGCAAGTCATATGCAGAATCACTTGTGGAGTCACTTGTGAAACTGAGCTTCCAGAAGAGGAAGGAAAAAAAACCTTTCTGTGTTAGTGAAAATGTATTTATTGCCTTTCTTGAAGGGCGCCAAATGTTCTCAACTGAAACCCAGGTGAGGTGTTCAGCTGGACATACTGAACGTTTATGAAATCGTGATGTTTCAAGGCCATGTACGGTGCTTGTTATGTGCTTAGTGCACGTATCCAGACCCTGGGGTTAAATTGGCCCCGGGGATTATATAGATAAGCACATGCTCTAGCAGACATATAAATGCTAAAGGATAACTGCAGGGAGAACTAATGCCAATTTTTCAGGGAACTAGTAGAGGCACTTTAATGGCTAAATTTCTCTCACTCTATAGTCTGGATGTAGTAGACGACACAGAGCAAAACACACTGCGAGCCTGCTGCAAGTAGAAGTGATTAGCATAGTCGGTTCTGCTTTCTAATGATGCCCTTTTTCTTTCATTTTTAATTATTGGTCGCAGCAGTTGACACCGGTTTTATTTTTTGAGATTTTAATCACGCGTGCTGCTGAGTGTCAGCGCACAGCACGGCCCAATGACAGCGCTGTCTGTGTGTCCTGCACAGCCCGCTTCAGAGCAGACGGCCTCTGCTTCCACATTCCAACTGGCTGCTTCAATGATCGCATGTGAAATTAATCACTGCCTGCACTTCCGCTGGCTACCCCTACAGGAGTTACGCGCGCAAACCATTTCTGTGTACATACAACAACATTTTGTTGTTGTTTCGAATTGACCATCACATTTCTTTGTCCAAGTCGCAGTTCAAGAGATTTGACTATTTTGTATTATTATCATGTGTGCGTGCGTGCGTGTGTGTGTGTGAATGTGCGTGTTTGTGTTTTTTTAACACAGCCCACCCTGAGGACATTGCTAACTTCTCTTCTGGAAATTTACGTCACTGGCGAATGTTTTGTGCTATCACATGATAAGGAAGTTGCCGGCAGGGCGAAAAGGAGAGGGCTTTGGCAGGAAACAGGCTGTCGTTAAAGGGGCCTTTTGTCATTGTGCCGATCCACTACCGTTGCTGGGAAATGTGGACAGCAATCTGCAGGGCAGATATACAGAAGCCAGAAGTGGTTATGCATTTTGCGAGAAACATATCTCCGTGATGTTGATTGAACATGAAGCAATGTGTCAATAAATATTCAAGAAAATATTACTCCTAGACAGATGCACACTGGCGGCACTGTGGGAAGATATCTAGCTCAGTACAGCTGCTCAGATGCCGACAGACATTTCTCAGTGAGAAAAGGGGGATGATGTCATTGCAGTCCAGCCTGGTTTGATGATAAGAGAGTCAGGTACAGCCAAGAAAGAAATGATAATAACAATGGACAAAATCTAAATC
Source organism: Aldrovandia affinis (assembly GCA_029706075.1). Lineage (NCBI taxonomy): Eukaryota > Metazoa > Chordata > Actinopteri > Notacanthiformes > Halosauridae > Aldrovandia > Aldrovandia affinis. Next base: position 731,338 of record JAINUG010000326.1, read on the forward strand.
TTTTTGTAAAAGCTACATTAAATTAGGCATGATGAAATATGATAGAGCTAACATTTTATAAAAACATTGCATAGTGGAATTTCAACAATATATATTACTTAATTCACCTTTCCTGTATATACATTTTTTGAGCAATGTTTAAAATACAGGTAACTGCCAAAATAAAGGAAACACCAACAAAGTGTCTTAATAGGGCATTCGGACGTCACAAGCCACCAGAACAGCTTCAGTGCGCCCTGGCATAGACTCAAGTGTCTAGAATACTATTGGAGGGATGCAACACCATTCTTCCATGAGAAATTTCATCATTTTGTGTTTTGTTTATGGTGGCAGAAGTTAAGGGTGGTTCTGGCAGCTCTGTTATGGTGTAGGGTGCATTTTCCTGGCATGGTTTAGGTCCACTCCCCCTTAGGTAAATGCCAAAAATACAAAGCCATTTTGATTGATCACCACACCTTGGAGAAGCATTTCTATCCAGATGGAATGGATTCTCTTCCACAATAACAATGCTCCATCCATAGGGCATACATGGTCACTGAATGATTTGATGACCATGAAAATGATATAAACCATATGCCATGGCCCTCTCAGTCACCAGATCTCAATTGAACACTTATGGGAGATTCTGGAGCTGTGCCTGAGACAGCCTTTTCTACCACCATCAACAAAACACCAAATGACAGGCCTTGTCGTGGAAGAAAGCTGTTGCATCCCTCGTATAGAGTTCCAGATACTTGCAGAATCTAGGCACATTGAAGCTGTTCTGGAGGCTTGTGTCAGTCCAATGCCCTATTAAGAAACGTTATGTTGCCATTTCCTTTATTTTGTCAGTTACCAGTATCTATATATATATTTTATTATTTAATGTGCAGCATTCATTCTTAAGTATTAAATACTTGGCACTTCTTTTTGTTTAATAACTCAGCAGAATCTAAGCCTTGACTGGACACCATTACTACTTGCACATAAAACCAATGGAGCTTTGCACAGTCATTCAACAGAGAGCTGTAACTAGGCCAGACATAATTCCTAATAGGAAACCTCAATGTGGAAGATACCAGCTGTTTAATGAAACCATTAAAGCTTGAAATTATCAGGAGTAAGGGAAGGATGGGAAGTTGAATTACCTTATCGCTTCTCCCTTATACTATATCTATAGACATACAGAATCATGTATTTTTGGAGCCATTGTTTAGTATCTGGGATATTACACACAATAGACAGAACAGCATTTTCTTTTGGTAATGCCCTGGCTTGTCACATGAACAGTGCAAATTGTTTGCTGTGGAAATAGAATTTAGAAGCCCATTCAAAGTTTGAAATACATAACATTTTCCTGGGCATATTCATGGTAATAAGCTACTGAATGGGACAATACAGAATAGCAATATTAACATAAAATAAGGAAATACAATTGAAGGAAGCCAAATTTAAAGATGAAATCGATGTAAATAACATTCACAATACAGTAATGAAAAATGACAGAACAGAGTCTAGATAAGCACTCAAAGAGCAAAATGTCTGTTGTCTTTTAAAGCATTTAAAAATGAAGAACAAAGATGTATGGTGATATATACTGTAGTTTATATGCAGTGGGAGGGATAGATGGATAGATCAGCAATGAGACTAGATTACCTGCAAGGGGTATCTGCCACATTTATGAGTCTTCACCTGACGCTCACATTGGCGCATAAAGCCAGTGATAAAACTCTAGTTCAGTTCAGCTCCAGAGAAAAGAGAAGCACAGCAACACTGCTCTCAGGGAAACCTTGTGATTCCCATACAGTTTTGACCCTCTGGTGGTCTACTGTATGTTGGCAAATAGTGGTGAACAGTAGGGGATTGAGGAGTGGTCACAAGACACGAGAGCTATTTGAAAGAGTTGCAAACCTCACTAGACTTCAGTGGGTTCCCTCTGTTCCAGTTTTCACAGAGATTAAGTAGGAAAAATACAAACAATCAAGATCTCAATCATGGGGTCACATCTTGATAAGTTACCCCTGAAGAGAGTTTCAGGAGTTTACCAGAAAACCCTTTTCTGAAAATTCTGCACGTGACTCTATTCTTACTTTATACCTGATGATTAACATGTTATTCAGTTATCATTCCCTGACTACGTTTATAGATGCACTGTGACACAGCTTTTAATTATAGACCCCAAAGCATTTCAGAAAGAGAGAGAGAGAGAGAGAGAGAGAGAGAGAGAGAGAGAGAGAGAGAGAGAGAGAGAGAGAGAGAGGAGAGAGAGAGAGAGAGAGAGAGAGAGAGAGAGAGAGAGAGAGAGAGAGAGAGAGAGAGAGAGAGAGAGGAGCAGGTGTGGGAGAGCAGGGCTCAGAGTCCTGTGTCAGATAAACAGTGCTGGATCGGACATGCCAAACTCATAAAATCATGAGGAGCTTTACTGCAGAGGGTAATGCCATCTCTGTTTCCGCAGACTATAATGGGGCAAAACCAAGACAAGGCCACGGGAGATGGAGCTCTGGGGATCGAGCGGGCAGGCGGCGATGCGGCGGTGCAGGGGCTTCACTCGGCCCCCGGGGACCCAGGCAGCAGGGGTGCCGGGGGAGCCGAGGAAGGAGGGAGCTCCAGTCAAGAGGCTGGTGGAGTCAGGGAGGATCCCGGGGAAGCAGCCGCTGTGGACTTGGAAGCCGGCCCAGGCTGGGAGCCAACGGCACCTGCATCAGAGGACGAAGTGAGCAATCACGGAGGAGCGAGACGCCCCGAGGCCGGGGGGGCGAGGGAGGGAGGAGGCGGGGAAGGCGGGGCTGCTCCTCTGACTCAACAGCAGCCAGAGTTGAGGCAGTGTCTACCGCAGAGCGCAGAGAGCAAAGAGCCCAGCTTGTATCTCCATTCAGCCGAGAGCGTGACTAAAGACGGGACTGCTTCCAGGGACATCATGAGCGAGGCCGAGAGTGAGATGGAACATCCAGCTGGGAGCGTAGCTTCTTGCAAGCAGAACCAAGGTGGTGACCACCAATCTGATACAGGGGGTGCCATCGACGCAACTTGTCCAGTTACGGAAAAAGCCATCGCCTCTGACTCTGCATGGGGACACACTGTGGACGAGGAGGATGGGCTCCTTGAAGAGGAAGAGGCTCAGAAAGCAGCCAGGTCTGAGCGTGCGATCCATGGAGGTGAGGACATGGTGCCCGCAACGGAATGGCCACCTGAAATGGTCACCTGTGTAGATGGAGGTGTGCACTCATCAGCAGAGGGAAGAGGCCCAGACGGGTCTCCCAGTGGGATGTCAGAGATGACCGGAGGCACACTTCCTGATCGACTACAGGGGGTTGCTGGTGTTACCGGGGTCAGGGGGACAGCTCTGGCGAGGCCTGGCAGCGGGATACTTCACAGGAAGCCCTGGAGGTCGATGTTCAGGCAGCCACTGGAGGGACGAGGGCCCAGGAACTCCAAGCATTAAAGGAGTCCCCGGATTCTACAGCTGCTACAGCTAAGGTTCAGAATTCGCACAAGGATATACACACTACAGAATATACCCTGGGGGAGCAGCCCCGTGATGTGCATATTCAAATTATTTCTGTTGAAGACGACAACAGTACACAGCACATAACACAAGTGCACTCAATGGCAGAGCACCCCACTTCTAATGCTGGGCCTCTCCAAGCCTCCCACGTTGTCAATGAGGTCGTAATTTCAGAACACCAGCAGGGAGATGCCATGAATCTTCAGCAGCTGGGAGGGATGGCAGACAAGAATGATGTAAAGACAACGTGGAATGCTACGTCGAAACCCATCACAGAAAATATAACTGCAAACCCTTCTGACCAGGACTGTCACAGGTATGGGGGGACAGCGCTGATGTGATTTCAGTTACATGTAACTCACAAAGAGAATCAAACCCCACTAAGACATTTCCATTGCGCCTCAAAGATGGCGAGCAAGCAAAACCCACTCATGACAATCCTGTTGTCACATTCTTGGCTGATACTCAGACAGACCCCAAGAATGCAAATGAGATATTAGATGCAGAGGCATTTCAAGTCATATGCATTGGATGTCCATCGGAGGACAATCAAAAGGAAGATGAAGTGGAGACCAAAACAGCTGTCCCAGAAGCCAGAACCCAAATCATGCCTGATGTCACAGAGCCCGGTGCTTGCGGTGAGAATACACAGGGCAGCTGCAAAGAGCCAACATTACCAATGGTGAGCCAAAAGAACTCTGTTCAAGTTGAGCCGCTGTGGAGCAATGTTGATACTGGATCCATTGTGCCTTCCTCCACATGTACTTCAGAAGAACTCAAGCCCACACAATCGGACATGCCAACTCCAACAAACCTCAAAGGTGGTGAGATTTCAAGTCGGACTTTCGTGTTGCGAGCTGATGAAGAGCCAAGTGATGCTGGAAGGGATGTCACTAAACCAGGAACTGATGCTGGCCTTGAGAAAATGGCAGAGGCATCGAATTCTTCCAGGTCACAGGCCCCACATACGGAATGTCTGATTATGGAGGATATTGTTTTGAGAACACCACAAAGCAAAACAGAGACCACCCTGGTTCCTACAAAAATAGCACAGACTGTGGCAGAGGGCTGCCCGCACACTGCAGACAAGCAGAGCCAAAGGCCAGATCCCCCTTTTCATCGAGAGGAGAAAGGAGAAGAGGCGTCATCACATCCTGTCGCAGAGATGGCAGGGTCAAGTCTATCTGATCAGAACAAACATGACTTAGGGAGCAACAAGAATGGCGTAACAGTCCTGTCATCCTCTACATTTGCACACGCCCCAGTAGACTTTCCTAGCAGATTGCCAAGCAACAAAGATGACTATCAACAAAAGCAGACTGCAAGTGTACAAAGGGAGGGACAGCCTGATAGTGTCACTGAGCTAGCCTGTTCATCACAAAATGTCAATGTGTACCCTGAGGGTGAGATTAAAACATTGATCACCTCGAATGCAAAAGTTCATGGTCAGTGTTCTGGGAACAATGCCACAGGCCCTGCTGCATCTTCACCAGAAATGTCTCCCCCAGCAAAAATTGAGTATCACCCTCGAAAAGACCTAATATTGCCCATGGATACCTCACATGCAGTGTCATTAACAGGGATGGGTGATATGATAGATAATCCTCAGCCTGCTGTGAAACTACCAGATGCCAAAAGAAAGGCTGCACATGTTCCATCAGAAACTGGAAAGAATATCATACAGGAGAACCCGCAGCCTGAAGAAAAACAGGACCAAAGAACAGAACTTAATAGACAAGATGCGGAAACAAAGTTGAGGCCTTCTTCGGCATCTGTTACAGAGAAGGAGATGGCGAGCCAGTCTGGGCAGAGCTCTGCTTCAGTGAAAGACACAGTCCAAGATGTTCCTAAAACCAAGCCTATCTCTGAGCTCATAAAGGAGACAATTGAAATGCACGAAAAGAGCAAGCATCAGGACAGGGCGAAGTCACCCGAAACCAAACCTGATGGAGTGGAGCAGGGGCAGTCAGTGAAGGTGGCACAAATGAAGAAGGCCTTCGATACTCCCAAGAAGTCCCCAGAAAAGGCACTTGAGAGGAAACCTACACTTAAAAAAGGTAAGACAAATTGACACATTTGCAAGGCATTCCATGAAAAATGTGGCAAACCGTTTTCACTTTAATGCAGAACCAATGAAAATGACAAACAGTCTGAAACAGCAGAATTAGTTAACAAATATAGTTGGCATCGTGGGATGTGTACCTACAGTAAATAAAAGGCAGAATTTATTTTACTGCCAACTGCCACATTTTTCCCAGATGGTATTTTACCCTCTGATTGTTTGATACAAGATAATCATGAATAATAATAATAATAAATGCAGGGCTGTTCTTGAGTCAGGGGTAGCATTCAGGGGACAGTTTAGTGCAAATGTTTAGTGCAACTCTTTTTATAGCTAACCAGCTATATGACAAGCAATCTTGTAATTTATTCATTAGCATGAGGCCCATTAAACGTTATAAGCACATATTTTGTGTGTTAGTTTGCATACATTTTGCTTTGCATATTACCTGGTCATTTTATCTAACATGATGGAGATGAGTATAACTACACAAAGCAAAGTTGCTACATTATCAAGATGTTTGAATTTTTACTCAGACTAAATTAATAACAAATATGTTGATACCTGTCTTATTCATTCTTGATTAGCTGGCTACTGACACTAGCATCCTACAGCTATTGAAAGCTAGCTACTGTAGTTCCAATTCACATTGCTTGATGTGGGCACACCAACTATAATCACCAGGGAAGTAATATACCTGCGGCAGAGACACATATGTGACATAGATAGATATACCTCATGGGTTATTGTTCCATACACCCTTTTTCACTCTGCCCTGAATGTTGCTTGGGTCTACGGTTTCAATATGTTAGCCATGTTCCAGAAGAAATCCTTTCAAATTATGGATTGCCAATTCAAAGTCATCGTGAAACATTTGTTGTTTTCCTACATGGGAGGTGGTGGGGGGTGCTCTCTGATGTTAGACCATCTTGCCAAAACCAATACCAGGATGCTGCAGGCAACTGGGAAACCTGGGTCACCTTTATGAAGAGACCATTCCATGTTATGAATATTCATGAGGTGCATTGTTTTGCTGTTTGAGAGATAGCCGGGACAATGATTATCTTGTACCAATCGAGCAGAAGGATCAGATGGCAAAATACAATTTCCGTAAGGTTGCTGGTAAGATAAACTCCTATTTGAAATAATTGTATTAGTCATTTGAGGAGCACCTGAACTATTGATGTTTACATAGATTGGGTATTAAAGATTTTTTACACGTGACTTTTTGAGATAGAAGAGGAGGAATGGTATACATTGACATTACATTTACACGTGTTTGTGTGTGTGCACGTGTTCATGCATGCAAATGGGTGTGCATTTTTGTGGCCTTCCTAGGCCGAAAAGTGATCTCTTTAAAAGGAATTGTCTCTTTTGCATGTCTGTCAGTGTGTGAGGGGCACATTCCTTTAGTGAAAAAGATATATGTATTATATTTCCAGAAAAGAGAAACAAGACTGACAAACCAGATTTTCTTCTTCTGGACAGTAATGACATTTTAAAATGAATTTCAAACAAACAATGGTTAATTGCGACCTCATCTCACTGACACATTCATAAGTTGACTCCACTCACTGAGTGTGGCTCAGTGGTGTAATGAGCTTTTTCAGAAATGGATATCACCATTTGGAGTCAGCTTGTATGAGTACAATGAGTCTTTTATTCTGAACTCTGCCATTATTTGAGATGGCTGGGTGAACATATCTGGAACTGAAAGTAGAATACAATGTTGTCCTGTCATGCCATCATCAACACACGTACAAATGATCAAGTAAACAAGGAAACACATCAGGTGGGCTATTATCACTTTTTAGGTCAAGATGTGCAAGCATTATATTTATGAATTGCAAGAATGTAAGAGTTTCCTGAGGTTAAAGAACTGTTCTTTTTTCTGTCACTGGAATTCACACTCAGACACATACACACACTTAAAAAAGGGTAGCTCACGGCTTTCTGGGTGACTCAGACGGGCCCATGTGATCACTCACATTCTCCTCAGCTGGAAGGCAGAGAAGTGAAAAGAACTTTTTATTGAACTGCCTGCTCTGGTTTCGGTGCCTCAGCGCCATTCTTCCATGGCCTTCCAGTGCACTGAAAGTTGATAGAAACTTGTGTCGTGCACAGTCTTAGTCGTGATACCATAGCCTTCGCAATCCTGAATAATCTATACTGTTGCTCAATCACGTTGCCAAATTGCAGCAAACACTGACAAACCTGTTCATACTAGCCTCCGTGATCAATCACGTAACCTACGCAGGCTATTAACCAACACTGTTTTTTTGTGTTGATAATAATGCTGTTCTCGTTTTTGTTTTGGAGGCACCGAAAGGTTTATACTGCGAATTGTGAATTGTCCCGACAACATACTTTTATTTACACTTTTATTTACACGAGACAAGTTTACAAGTAGAAAGAGCATCAAAGATTGGGTCCCAGGCTCATGACGAAAAGTATTGCATAGTTCTGAAGGGCTTCTCAAATGACAAAAACAAAGGCGTACGTGCTGGTGAATCGATCAATCATCAAGTCCCGCTGTTGAAACAACGCAGTTTATTTTCTTCTTTACCATTCAACCGCCATCACACCATTGTTTTGCCTTATATATGAATGGGTGGCTCAAAAAGGATCATGATTTTATGTTTTTTCTACAGCTGCGTAAAATTAACAATGTATTTGTTTTGTACCCTGTGATAGTTGGATCAGGGTAACTTTACATTTTTGGGAGAGACCGAAATCTACGATTCTGCCTATAAACTGGTTTCTATAATTCCATGCACTCATTTTGATTTGCATTATGATTACATGACCTTTTGAGAACGTCTGTGTTTAAATTCAGAATGCGTTCAGGTTACATAAAATGAATTACGTGTGAATTTATAACTCCTATTTTCATTGATAGTGTACGACTAAATTCTGACGGAAACCAATATAAGAATTCGTAAAAATAGCTCCACCCTGTGGGAAACTTAAATATGGCATTTTGATAAAGGACATAACGTCACAGCATAACACCACGATACTGCACAAACATGCATAATCATCTCAGTTCATTAATAATCCAGAGAACAGCAGTAACCGGCCTGCAGTGATGAATCATTTTCAAATTCAGCACATTATAAAATAATCTCAAACACAATTTCAACCTAAAAAATATTATTATTAAACATGATTAAACTGATCATGTTTATAACATCACCTTTTTTATTGGAATTTGTTATCTGGAAGGCTGTGTGCAAATTCTTGATGAATAATTATAAATAAACGCATCGTTAGTGGTGTGAGGGTGAGCTAAAAAAAACAACAACTGAACTCGATACTAGAAAAAAAAATCCATTACTAATCATGTAGGCTATGCGTAGTTTGTAAACTAACCACTTCCACCCTACACATACACTATAAATTTAAGTGTTTTGACACATTAGATGTTTGCTCTAGATACCAAAGTTAAAGCATTTTTTGTGGTTTCAGGGTCTGGCTCACAGTTTTTCTGAAGCTGTCTTAAAAATGCACGCATTATCTAAAGCGTTAAATTGGTAAGTTTGAACTTTCAGTGGAGACCAAGCAACCAAAATTGAACAGAAAAAAATGCTGTGATAATGTCTTATCAAAACAGTAATTCTGCAGTTATTACTGCTACTATTTGTCATTCATCAACACTTCCCCACAACTATAGTGGAGGTACGAGAGGTATTACTGACCATATTTTGAACAGAAAACATGTCCTCGGGATTTTAGAATTTGGTTGTTAGTCCATAGAAAAGGCAGGGTATAATTTCTGTTAGGTAAGGATGTTTGTTACCATGACTCCCCTCCCCCTCCCCTCAGGTTATTGGCTTATTATACTATATCAGTGAGTACAGATATCCTCTGGCAAAGAAGATACACATTTATACCGGGATTCAACTATACATTGCGCCCCTTAAATTGTGTAATTTCTTTGTGTGCAGGCAGTTGGTATGTACATTTTGTTTTGTTTGTATGTTTGTTGGAAATTCCCAGTTCAAATTGAAGAAGACAGTTTACCCTTTGCTGTCGTGTCATGTCCTAATTTGGTAAATATCTGCGAGACTAGGCTACAGTTGCGCAACTGTGTTGAGTGACTCGCTTATCTCAATGGGTCTGCACGACTTACACCTGTCAGACCGGGTTCTTAGCCTCTTTCCCAGCCTGCTTTTTAGCCCATGTGATTTCCCCAGAAACATAACGCATGGATATATGTGAGAGGCCTTTTTGTGTTTTCGCCTGGTGTTCACAAAGCAATTGTATTGCAGTTTGAGGGGGAAACTGTAGCATACAGAGCTGGTCACCCCAGACTAGTTGAGACATGAAAATGTAAGCCAGTGGTCAGTGGATCACTTCTGGTGCTTGAGAACATAGTATGGACAAAATTACAGGAAATATACACCCCCGTACTTATTTACCGACGTAAATAATAGTAATATCACTACATGGCGGGTATCATTCATTGCTAGTTTCAGACCCAAGTAATGCGACATGACGGTTATGTATTGTAATTACCATATAGCAGGTGTTGTATTTACAAGGTGCATGACAACAGCCATTGCCTAAGAAATCTCATCCATGCCCATTCAATCGCCACCACCGCTCGGCAAGGCTTTTGATTGAAAGGAGAAGAGGAAATCAGCCGCTCATTAGCGTTTCACGCGGACACGCCACTACGGCCCTTCTCCCTCGATTTCAACACCCGCCTTTCGTTTCGGGGGTTGGGTCTGGCTCATCGTGCAGTTGCGTGATTGGTGCTCTTGGCTGCCGCTCAGCGAGACTGCGAACATGTTTCGTAGAGGCGTGTGAGGGGGCGGGGAAGAGCAAGGGCGTTGCTTCCGGTGCATTAGTCGCCAGGGATCTGGAGAAAAAAAAAGAACAGGCGAATTAGCTAGCTACCAGCGGCTGCGGCAGGGAGGAAGCAAGCGGATAAATCCTCGACCGGAGAGAAACACTGTTTTAAATTATTAAATTGTTCACCGGGGATATTTTACGTTGATCGAGGAGGTAAGGATTAATAACCTATTTTTACTACATAATTTCAGGCGTAGCCTATCCTACATTGATTTGGAAGCGTGTGGAGATGCTCAGTGATTCCCCCCCTGCTTTCGCACTGGAAGGCGAGCTAGCAAGCTAGCAGCCTAGATTTGAGCACCGATGCTTATGCAGCTGGTTAGTGATAGCAATGCGAGTTTTTGAAGCGCCAGGAATTCGAGAAGCTCGTTGCGTTCGACTTTACAGTGGAAAACGACCGTTCAGTTGAATACCGGGTGAAGGTGTAGCCTCACACAGAGGCACTATTGAATGGGGAAACGTTGTTTTTCCACATTTTTTGTTCCTGCTTACCAGCGAGCTACCTAGCTAGTTACTTCTGGAAACCTGTCCAGGTTTAGTTCAGACTTGAACATGCTTTTTTTTAGCTTGCTACAGAAAGGAGGGATTGCAACACTCCCGCTGAACTATCCTGGACCGCAAAGCTGACGTTGGCTGGCCAGCACTGTTGTTTTTCTGATCCTGTCCTACGTGAACGATGTTAGCTAGTTATCTAGCTCTCGAGCAACCTGACCGTTCTCGTTATGGCAGGGCTGTGTGTGTAGAGTACTTGAGAACTCCCAAATTGGAAGTAATTTCGCAAGCTAGGACCAACGTTGCTATGCTTACGGAATTTTGTTACAATGTAGCGAATGCCTCTGGTCTTGCTGGCCGCGGTCGTTTCAGAAAGAGGAAAGCGCTGCGTTTCGTCGTGGTGTGAATGCACGCTCCCTAAACTAGCTCAGCAACTGGTCACCGACTATATGCTGGAAGTCCTGTACAATTGACAGTATAACGATGTATTTAGGCGTGGTGTATTGGTCCGATAACAAAGTAACAGATTGCGTTAGATGTGTGATCCAGCTTGTCGTTATTTGTCGGTTGTGAATGCAGCACGCGCAACATAATGGCCAGAGGTGTGTCTGGCAGTGGGTGGGGGAGAAACGCTTATGTAATGCATTTTGTTTTAATGGGTTACAATCTTTAGACGGTGTGGTCTATGATGTAATGGATTATACCCCCAAAATAAAATAATATCCATATGCAATAGCTACGCCGCTTTTATGACTTGCCTATACAATCGCTTCTAGGCTCATGGCACATTTACTACAGTCGGCCGAGGGTAGCCGACGTTACATGACCAGTGACAAATTGTGGAAGTCGATTCGACCAAATGAAGTGCGCAAATAGACTTTACGCCGATCGTAAAGCGTGATGAGTGTGCCTATTGTGTGTGATGCTGTACATTAACAAATGTCATGACTTGCTTTCTATCCAGCTGCGGCAGACGGGGAAGGGGGGGGTCGTGTATGATAAGAGCGGTAGAAAATGTTTGCAACTGTATTACGCCTCGTATACAACATTTAGGAGTGACTTGGATAACGATGGAGCCCCTTTTTAAAACGGTCTTTAATTAAATACTGTAGAGTTGTGAATAATACAAATGGAACGGTTGAATGGGCCGTGCCCAGTCCGTCGGGTTCCCTTGCAAGTAAAACGCTATTTTGTGACGGTGCTGACCCCACGCAACCTCGCTTCTGTTTACGACCAGGAGAAACCTGTTTATAGGCTTAACTGGGTCCTATTTGAACTGTAAGTACAGATTCTATGCAGTCGGCCAAGCCTTTTCAACAGCTGTTCTAACATCATGCGGCTGCTTTCGTTATTTGGCCATGGGTTAGATGAGGTCTACTAGGAATTACAATATTATTTGTTGTTATTTGTTAATATGACGGCTAACTGTTCATTCGAGAACACTCTATGATAACCCCCTCGTACAGATTCATTGTCAGTCTTTCGTAATTTCAAGTTTTGTTGGGCTACTAATGTCCTTTACTTCTGGAATAATTGGCTTCATCCCGACATTAGGTCATTGAGATTGATGGATTTCAGATTTGTCTCTTTGTGGCTGATCGTGAGAGAGACGGCCCTATTGTTTCTTTTAAACAGCCCAGATTATTTTCCCTGTCTCCAGTGTTGATGCTGGCTTTGGGTCATGGTGTGCGACGGTCGAGAGGAGGATGTGCTGGGCAGGGCGCAAAGCATGTTTGCTGGTTTTCGTGGCCGCGCCACGTGTCTGGTGCTGTGTGTTCTGGCAGATGTTTGTGCGTTCTGGGCCTAATTAAAACAACACTTTCCTGAGGGGTCTCTCGCAGAGATCAGAAACCCGCAGTTTGTATCCATCACCTGCCGAAATTTTGAAAGTGCCAATTCCTCTGCGAGGAATTCATTAGGAATGGAATTGCTTGTTGGAAGGGGAATATGCAAATAGCTCTGGGGAATGTTTTTTTTCTTACCTGCATTCTTCAGCAGCTAGGCAGCTGTCCTTAGGACCGGACAATCATTCCTGGGATTGTCTCCAGTCCTACGGATAGCTGTGTAGCTGCAGGCTAATCCAGGTGAGAAAAATACAACAACATTCCCCAGAGCTATTTGCATATTCCCCTTCCAACAAGCTATTCCATTTATGGTATTTCCCTTTCTGACAGGAAGAATGTCTGTGGGCTGTGTTTGTCGGTTCAGGCCGAGTCCTGACACGCTCGTTAGGGGCTTGCGGTCAGAGATAAACCCAGGAAGTTGTTGTCCGGCATTACATTCACGCCAACGTGCCCCTGCTGCATAAGAAGTGGCTCCGAATGTTCTGTGGAATTAGCTGCGAGGTGTAAAGGAACGTCTCGGGGCAGTCTGAGGCTTCACGGTGTATGGAAAACGTTAACGGAGAGGGCGTGTGCCAGCTCACCTCTGTGCGAGCGGAGTTGAGTCTGAGGCTTACGACGTCCAGTTGGAACAAGAACCTCACCTCGGTATTTACGATTTCGCCATAGATTGCGTTGCTTTTTTGCGCATGCTTCGCATTCTTTGAGTACAAGGCGGTCTGCATCTCTGCCATCTATGATGGCTCCTCGTGTTGAGTAGAATTTGAATCTGTTTGCGTATCCCGTTGTGTCGGTTGCAAAGATTGCGTTCGGTTTTGGCTCCAGTGTGCCCGTGAAATCGAGAGATCGCGATCAGATTTTCTCCATGCCCGTTCAAAAGCTTATTAAAGGTAAACTTTGGAAGTTTGCAGACTGTTCGAGGAATTCATGTTAAATAGGGTTCATCTGTTGCCACAAGAAAAAAACCCCAACGTGACTATATTGCAACAACAGTAAATCTGTGAATGGAATAGCTGAACATTTGCTACACTGTCCAGAGAATAGTGTGTAGATTAAAATATGAATCCTGTCTGCAGTGATTAACGTTGGTGGTGGTAAGACTGGTATTTCTTTAAAGTAGGGCATTGAACAGGGCCTTGGCTTGGTTTGACAGGTGGCAGAGTTCAAAGTGCAACAGACATTAGCTACAATTACTTCAAATTATTCTTTTAAGACTTTACTAACACCATTTCTGTAATTCTACTTCTATGGGAATCGTTTTTTTTTATGACGCTCCGCCTCAGGGCAGCTGTAGTCTTTTCGCCATGCCCTGCATGCCCTCAGACTGCTCAGCTTTGTAACGCAATACCCTGTGGCTCCGCAGAAGGCAAGCCAAAGTGCTTTAGCAACAAAAAAATTTCACCACGAAAAACATCTGGTGAAACCGGCCACTGCTCTGTGACCATTGCAGATGGGGGTTGGAGAGAAGGAAGAGGGAGGGGGGCACTGAGAAACTTAACTGACTGTATTTAAAGGAGAATTTTACCTGTATTCAGGTTTTAAATATGTTGTTCTTTGTGCTTACTGTTCTGATATGAATGTCTTGATACGTCCATATTAATTTTGTAAAAATGGAACGCAGACCCAGCCATCCAATGCATTTTTATATTGCCTCCCCGACTCACTGGTGTCACTGACGTAACTGACGCTGTAGGGAGCTGATATGTAAGGAACTGACGTAATTCGTGGAGCAAGATCTTGACTTCCTCGAAATTGCGTCTTGTGTAATTGTTGTGCCATGTGAAGATGGACAAAACCTAAAAGGCTTTTTTTTTTTTTTGGGTGAGGTTGGCCTTAAAGGACAATTAGGGAAGTGGCTGACTCCTGTGTGCCCACGCAGCCGTTGAGAAAGTCCCGCGGTGCAGTGTGAAATCTCAGGTGTTAAGACGTGACATGCCAGAGGCGGGGTTTTGTGTCTGGCTGGGAATGTGACTCATTATACTAGCAGAATGGAGCCAGTTCTTGTATCACATGTTGCCTCTGGCTTGGTGTTTCTGTCCAGGCGATTTTACAGGCAAAGGATTCTCTGGTCGCAGTCCCCTCTCCTCGACCCTTTTAGTTTTGCGTCCTCCCTCAGGCGGCATCAGTGGGAGACGCCAACGGCACGGCCCCGTCTACGCTGCTGTGAAACCGCGTCCAGTTTGCACGGTCGAAGCCCGGTTAGGTCTTCCACTAGTCCACCTGTCCGTCACGTGTCTGTGCCGAGGTTCCTAACGCCGGTCCTGATCTCCCGTCGGCTCCGTGAGAATCCCCGGAGCGGGAATCCAAAGGGTCGGATTTAAGGGGATGAACGCGCTCACGTAGGGCTCCTGGGGAAAAGGGGTTTTAGCCAATTTGCCACGTGAAACTGAAGTAATTTTCCCATGCGTGTTATGGATTACGTTTAAGGTTTCGAGTCTCTGGGTAAGGCATGGGATGAGTTGAAACGGGGAAGGGGGGGGTGTAAAATGTGAAGCAGAGGGTTGTCAGTCATTAGGAGCCTTGTTGGGCTGCAAGCTGTTGATCTCATGGGATCTTCTGTTAATTGTACTCCCCAAAAATAGCACTGTAGCACCAGCAGGGAATTTTAATGCTTTTATCACCGTCGTCCCAGATGTTAAATTCACCAACAGTTAATAATTGCTTAACAATCGTGGCCTTTGGTATATTTATGGGGATTTTGGCAAACGTTTGATCCCCGTAGTCCTCGTAGTTGCATTAACCATTCAGGCTTGATAACGGTCAGAAGCTTTGGGCCGTCGACGTAAAAAATCTAGAAGCGATGATCGACTTTCCAGCCCCAAACGTTTCTGTGGATACCAGCATTTCAAGAAGTGACTTTCTTTCGCAACGAGGGCGTACGTTATCTGATGGCTTTGTGGTCCTGTGTGCTCTTCCTAACACCATGATCTGTGTTGCTATCGACTGCAGTAATACAAGAATGCGAACACAAGAACGACGGTGTGGAGTAAAAAAGCGAAAGCGCTCTGTGTTGCAAGCACCCCGGTTACTTCATACTCCGGTCGATTAATTGACACAGTGCAAACCAGCCTGATACTAAACACAAAGTAAAAATGCGCAAACCGAATACAGCACGCGTTAACAGGGAATAACGCTGACCGAATGAACCGGATGAACTGCAAAGATCCATACCGTAGGATCCCATTTATCGATTTTGTGACCTCATCGGAGCAATTTGTTACTTGAGTGCAGGTATCCGGTTCCCGGCTTAAGTTGGCTTAAGGTGGCCCGACACTTTTCCGGCGTTTGTCACATTGTCAAATGTGTGAAGTCACCCTTAAATAAACGTCATTCTGCGCAGCGTACAGGGGTTTAAGCGTAAAGCATCTGCGAACGGGGCCCAAGCCCAAATCGTCTACAGTGGAAAACGGCTGGTCATGCGTGCGGCGCAGAACATTTGTGCACTTTTTGGCATCGTTTCTCATGACCTTGGATCGTGGTGATCTCATTTCTGAGAAGCGCTGCAGCGGTTGCCGAGCGCACAGCTGGGAGGTTCGCCTTTTCCGGGTACAGGTAACCCAGTCGGCCTTCCGCAGTCGTTTGGGAGAATGCGGGGCACGGCCGGGTACCGTACCGTCGTTTGGGCGATCGGCTTTACTCCTGTTACGTTTCCTCGCGCTTTCCTCCACGTCAGGGTTTTCGCATTGGTTGTTGTCAATTTGGAAAAGCTTCCACATGGCCCGCGTTATCTGGCAACGTTTATCTTAAGTTGTACAGTAAATGTCATACAGCAGCTTCGCCACATTCTGTGTTCGTTAGCGGTGTTCATTAGCGGCTGTGGTTCAGTTGTCCTTTATACCTCATTATATATATATATATATATCTCAGCGCTGGCCTGTATTAGGGGGAAATACAAATTCCCATCCATACCCACAACCTAACCCTTGGGTGGTGCCAGACCAATGCATAGGTGCACCCCCTAAATAAATCCCTGACTAATAGGCATTTTAGTTTTTTCTGCTCGCTGTTGGTACAAGCTAGTCATCTGTTTTCCTTGGGTCCAATCTGATAAAAAAAATAAAAAAGCTTTTTTTTTTTTGGTCATTCTCATGGAATGTGGTGGAGGGAAAAAAATGCTCAAGCCCATTCTTGCGTAAAGTGGAAGGCCTGCCCCAAACACAGAAACAATAGTAAATATGGATGAGTCGTACATTCAATTTCCCCAATATGTTTTGTGGAGGCCGAGATGAAACCCAGAAGTCTGCTGAGCTTCGCTTGACAAATTGTGTCCCCCCCCCCGCAGGAAAAAAACCCAAACCCAAAACAATACAGCGCTCCGTTCAGCACAGTCCCTACTCTTAACATTGTCCCGATTTAATCAGCGAACAAAGCGTCAGAATGAATAAGCAGAAGAGAAGAATACACCTTATCTCATTGTGGAGGGAACAGTCGAACCTGGGCGGAGTTTATTTACAATGGCAGCTCTGTGGGTTTTTTCTTTTTTTGCGGCCGAAGGGATTTAGGTGGCGTCACCGTGCGCATTCTCGGTGACAAAGGCAGGGGTTTCCAGCACGGGGAAAACATCGGGGTGAGAGGCAGAGCACGAGTCAACGGCACGCGCTACGGGAAGGGGCACCCGGCGCGGTCATCCAGCTGCGGTCAGTTGAAACAATCTGCCCCGTTGTCGTGACTGGAAAAATATGCAGTCAAAGCTGTGAGCGGCGGTCGGCGGTTCCCTTTGCCCTCCTGATCTCTGACGGTAACTCTAGCCCTCGTTGTTTGGACCGGTATCACATTAGGCCGGGTACATTCAGCAGCAGTCATTAAAGTTGAGCCTTTGGTGTCGTGCTCCTGTTTCGGCCGGGCCACTCTTTTTCTTTCTTTCTTTCTTCCTCCTCCGGCATTAAATGATTGAGTTGCCAGCCCACGTTAGGCTGCTGGCCCAGTGGGGAGACGCGGATCGAGGTGCTGGGCGGTTTGAAGGCGCCCACCTAGATGGAAATGACATGAGGCCTTCTCTGTCGGCCCCTGGGGCTGCTGGGTAAAGACCCACAGCTGCACCACTCGAGGGCCCGCCCTGGCCTATGCCTCCACGAGGAAGTTGGCCTATATTCCGTCATTATTAAAATGGATATCCTTCTGTCTGAGTATCCTGTTTTTATCGAGGCTTATTAGCTAAAGGGGAGTGGCCAGTGGTGCATTGCCTGTTTGAGAAGAAAAAACCCCAAAAGGTCTCAACAATTGATTTATTGTTCACACCAACACTCTTTTGAATTCTCTCCAGTTTAATACATTTAAATCTCTGGTAAGGGGAAGCCTTTATCAGGTTGTTTAAGACAGGAGCTTAGCAGAATTTTCTCTTAATTCCATCTCACTTTACTTGTGTATGGCGTTCTGGCGGAAACATAGGCTAATATTAGTTGGCAGTCGGCGTTGTGAAAGGCAGGAGAGGAAAAAGGCTTGTTGAAATAAGTCTTGACATCCCAGTGAAGAATAATCCCGTCCGATGACAGGACGCATTTCTAAAGGTGTCAGACTGTAGACCTTTAGAGGTGCTGTCTGTCTGTCTGTCTTTTATAGCTATGCTAGTGAGAGGTAAATACACTAATGCCTTTCTCCAAAACTGCCCACCATTCCCCATTGCCAGTTAGTGTTTTATTGTTTTCAACCTCCTGGCTTCCATGTTTTATTTTTTTCTTCTTCTTTTCTGCTTATTGATTGGTTGGTTGGTTCCCTTGCACATTTCAGCTGGCTGTCTGCAGGGAGCCCTGCGTTTGAAAGGTGCAGACGGGAGGTCGAACAGCAGACGCTAGCGCGGTCGCTCGTCACGTCTCCCGACTGGCTTTGTGTGCGTTGGATCTCCCTGTGCCTTTGTTCCCCATGGGAACGCACACACACACGCACGCCGCAGACAGACTGCAGTGTGATGCGATGCGCTCATCCGTATGTGAGAGGGGGGGCGGGGTTAGCAGGCTGTGGAGCAGGGCCGGCCTGTATGTATAAAACATCTCGAGTGCTGATCTAGGATCAGGTTTCCCCTGTCCATATCGTGACGTCATCCGTTATGAGGTAAAAATCCAAAGCTAATCCTAGATCGGCACTCCTGAAAGTCTTCATATGCACGGGCCCAGAGCTCAAGAGCGACGTGTTTCAGCAGGATGGAGCTTTAGGTCTGTACTCATAAAGCGTCTCAGAGTAGCAGTGCTGATGTAGGTTGATCAGGTTTCCCCTGTCCATAGGCTAACCTAATCCATTACGAGCCGAAAGCCAAACTGATCCTAGGTCAGCAGTAAAGGGCGGAGGAAGAAGAGGGCTGGATGATGAGCTGTGACGGTGACGGGGCCGGAGCCTCTGTCTCGCGCCCCTCTCGTCGAGCTAGCGCAGCGGACCAAGGGTTACGTAACAAGCCCAAAACCTTTTAGCGTTTAAGGCGACTTTAGTGGGCGGTTTTTAAAAAAGGTTTTGCTCTCGGGTGCGCCGTGGGCCTCCGGGCTGTTTTAATCATTTTTTTAAATACATTTCGCTGGAGCGGAAAGGATTTGGAGACGAGCGCGTAAACGCGAAAGGGCCTCGGCGGTCGCCTCCGGCTCTGGAGGTGACGCAAGACGACGGCGATGCCGCCACATCTGCGCAACCGCTGCGGACGCGCTCTGGGCCTCGGCCCTGACCCGCGGGGGCCCGTCCGACAGGCGCGTTTGGGGTGCAGCTGTCCAAGTCTTTCAGGACGAGGAGGAACTCCCCCTGACCTCTCTGAACGACTCACCGCTCGCGCATTTTCACAGTTCCGCTTCTCTAAACTCGGCGTTCCTCCGAGCGGAGCCAAGAAATAAAAGGAGCGATTGTTTTTTTGCGGGGGTTGTTTTTACACGTTACACAAGATTTACACGTAACTTGAAAATCCCCGATCGCTTGTTTGGGGTCCCCATGGTCGGTGCGTCCAGCTAAAGTACTGCTCCTCGATGCCGTGACGCACCCTCCCCACGGTCTCGAATTGAGTTGCATTTTAAGCACCCGGATGCGGCACAGTGGTGGTGGTTGAGCTGAGCTTCCCCCCCCCCTTCCCCCTCCTCTTCACTGTAAAGCTGTTTGAGTGTGAAAGATGCTATAAAAATGTGGTTATTTATCTTCTGCGTGCGCTCTCCTCACTGAGCCTCTAATGGGTCGCCGGCGTGCGCCGGTTCCTGTGGCTCGATGGGGAGCTGATAAACTGCCTTAAAGCACAAAGAAGCCCCGTTTAAACCAGCCGTTAAATAATTGCACAGAGCGTTGGGGGGAGGAGGGGATGGCTATATCTATGCTACATCTCTCTGTGCTATGTAAATACTCCTACCTTGAGATAATGCTTTCTCAGTACTTTAATATCCACTCTCTCCGGCACAATGGCCTTATCAGCGAGTGTTTTGATGGAATCCGGAAACGGTTGTCCTATTGTTGTACCTCGGAGGGCGCCCCCATCACTTTTGCTGAAAATGACTCTCGTTCTAGGCGCTATGTCAACAGTGTGCTGTGCTACGAAGCATGTACTTCTTATTTTTTTTCTTTTTTAAGGTGTAGCCTTCATACTTAGAATTTTAGCCTCAGACATTGAATTCTATTGTGATCATAACATAAGAATAAATGGTGAGAACGGGCCGTTTGGCCCATCTAGGCTCGTCATGTCCTAATCTAAAGAGTATCTAGTACTATATCTAGCCTGGACTTGAATAGCCCAAGTGTTTCTGCCTCTACTACCCTGACCTGGCAAGCTGTTCCAGGCATTGACAACTCCCTGTGTAAAGAAAAACGTCCTAATGTCCGTGCGGAATGTGCCTTTAACTAATTTCCACCTGTGGCCTCTTGTTCTGCTGACCGAACTCGCCTTATACTTCTCACATGCTAACCTTGTTAGCATGCGGCTTGCGCTACCACAGTGCACAGTGTGAGAGGCTCTCTCTCTCTGAAGTGAACCCTTTTGCATGACTACCTCCGCCACCCCAAACAACGAGGAGCGCACCGGTTCACTCCAGTCGCCCCAAGATGTTGTCAAGAGCTCTCCGCAGTGCTTTTAATTGGCTGAAAGTGACAATGCCCACCCACTGTTACTGCCATCCAGTAATCCTGCCTTTTCAACACCCGAAAGGCTGATGTCACAAGGCAAAGGGCAATGTCAGGCACATACTGTACATACTGCTAATGGTGCTTTAACATCTTAATCTATCATTTAAAAGCTCGTCAAAATGGTCTATTTTTTCCCCTCTTTAAAGAACACACCGCGACGCTGGTTTTTAATATTTGATTCAGTATGCGTTTGCATATTGATTCACCGATGAATGTACTTTTCCTTCCACCGATGGCAAAAGTTATATTACTCACCGAAAATGATGAACTAACCTATTCGTGCACACGTATTATGTACATCCCGTGATTTGAGATCTGCCCGGAAAATCCACAAGGGAAATATTCCAGTGCCAAGCCTGTCGTCGAGTTGCCTGTGAATGAAGACTCTTTCTGAGTTGGTGTTCTTCCACTCAGGTAGCACCCTTATGCCAGAATAGTACTGATGTGCTTTGAGTCGGCTATTTATTCCTGTTTATTTTAACTTCCGGACAACAAAGTAGCCTATGTGGTGCATTCTGAGGTTTATTGAGCGCTCACAATCTGATATCTGAGTCTGTGTGCAGTTTGAAGACTGCAGTTATATCCTGTTACATTTTTTCCACTGGTGCATCCACCTAAGCCTAAGGCATCGACAGACGACTGCCAAAGTAAAAGAAACAATTAATGTTCTGGTGGCTCTGTTTAGGTGTTGGGTGCATTTTCCTGGCATGGTTTAGGTCCACTCAACCCCTTAAGAGGGTGAGGTAAACGCCAATCAATACAAAGCCATTCTGTGTGACCACCTTCATCCTGTGGTGAAGCATTTCCATCCTCATGTCTCTTCCAGGATGACAATGCTCCCCATCCACAGGGCACGGGTGGTCACTGAATGGTTTGATGAGCATGAAAACGATGTAAACCATAATACGCCATGGCCGTCCCAGTCACCAGATCTCAACCCAATTGAACAGTTACGGGAGATTCTGGAGCGATGCCCCGAGACAGCGTTTTCCACCCCCATCAACAAGACACCAAATGGTGGAATTTCTCATGCAAGAATGTTGTTGCATCCCTCCAATAGAGTTCCAGACACTTGTGGAATCTGTGCCAAGGCGCATTGAAGCTGTCCTGGCGGCCCGTGGTGGCCCAACGCCAAGGGAGGGGTTCAGTTCGCGGGGCCTCCCCCTGTTGCGATGGGGCATTCCATATCAGGGATAAAATGGTGGATAAAGAAAGAAAAAAAAGAATGATTTTAATTGTCTGCATAGCTGCAGCGCCGGTTTATTGTCAAGCCGAGGCTGGTTTTACAGTTTGTTATATGGCACCTCATTGATAAACCTGTTCCAGCCCTGATAGCCGTGGAGAGAATGGGAGGCTGGGTGTGGTGTGGTGGGGTGGGGGGTGGGGGTGGTGGGGTATGGGGGCGGGTAGTGGTTTGAGCCTGTGGTAATTGGGATGCAGAACATAGCCATGTATGGTGCTGTAAGAATCTGTCCGAGCTGAATCTTGAAATAAAAGAAGGCATTCGGGCCCTTTGGATGCCTGCGAGCGCTTTGTAACATTTCCCCGTTCTTATGTCAGCGCGTAACAATGCGCCTCGGTTTCACAGCGCACAATTCTGCCCTTCTTCGGCTCCAAGGTGCAGTGCGTTTTGCTCGGCCCGCCGCACAATGACGGACCAGTGGAGTTATCTCTCTGCGGTCGCGTGGCCCAGCGCTCACGGTCCTCGCTGGATCGGAGGTCATCCGCAGTTCTGTATCGCGTTACAAGGGGACCGTTTGTCCGGGCGTCTCTCTCTCTTTCTCTCTCTTTCTCTCTCTTTCTCTCTCTTTCTCTCTCTTTCTCTCTCTCTCTCTCGCGCAGGAAGAGATGAATCGCGCAGGGGGGGCGGCGCGGAGGCCGACTCAGACCCGTGAGGTTGGTGTTACAAGACAGCCGCGGAAGGGGTGGGCGGGGGCGGGGGCGCGTTTACGAGCCTGCGCCCAGCGTGATGTCAGGAACTGTGCACACGCGCCGATAAAGGGCCCCTGTTTGTGGTCAAAACGAACCCCTTTTCTTTGGCTATGGGTTATTTCGCAAAGCAGGGGAGATCTAAAAGGTTTTGCTGAATCTGTTTCCGGCCTCCTGGGGAGAAGGTAGGCCCAGCAGTCAAGGTGTCTGCATCGCTCGCGCGTTGTTGGCGCTAATTGCACGTCTTTCCGGTGCTGTATCTGTGCGTTGGCGGCCCCCAGCTCGTCCTTCACACTCGGATGCCTCTTCGCGGTCGGGCCTGTCGCTCGCGATTAGAGTCACCGGCCCAGACCACACATGACCGGAGAGCCACGGACCCTGGGGGTCAGAGACCGTGTGGACCGCATCACACACCATCAGAGACGAGTCCCCCCATCCCCTGCCGTCTGGCTCCCTGACCTTTATCTCGGCACCAAGATCCTCCGCCCCCACCTGACACACGCACACACAACACACACACACACACACACACGCGCATGCAGCACGCAGGCCTAGGTGCGATCACGTCACCCGCAGGTTTGATCACCAGGCTCGCTCGCTCATTTCCCTGTCTGAGTCAGGAGGAAGTGCAAAAAACAAAAAAAGACCTCGAACAGACAATATAGGGAAGCGGTTCTTCTGCGCCGGGCTCCGGTTGCAGCCGAGCGTTATATAGGGGGAAACTATAACTTCTGTGCGCGCCGGGTATCTCGCAACCGAGTTCTTCCTAATCGGGTGCAGCAAGCGTGCAGACGGCGGCCGGCGCAGTCTTCCCGCGCTTCCTCCGGCGCGATCCGGCCCGATAACAGACGTTCGCCGTCATTCTCCCGTCCCCTGTGGCAGCCGGGCACGTGATTGGGTTAAGTAAACAAAGCGTTCCCCATTGTACGTCTCTCCCCCTCTGCTTTGAAATGCATGCGAGGCCTACAAACGTTGCTGCAAGAAACACACACACACACACACACACACACACACACACACGCATTACAGTTGCCTGTTCCAGCCTGACGAGGAATGGAACTGTTGTGCAACGCGTAAACGATTTGCAGGTCCGAGTTGAGTTTATTAGTGCGCGCTCTGCAGGGACCGGAGCAAATGATGTCATCGCGACGCGGCTCTTTAGGCAAGAAACCCCTGCGCTGCTGTCTCGGTTTTAATACGAGAGTTTCATTATGATGTTGTTGAGCCGTTTTGATGTTTTCAGGTGGCTCTTCTGGCCCGCTGCGTCCGGGACCACGTTGTCACCCGTGCGCTGCAGAAGGGAAAAGGTTCGCGCGGCGACCGGCTGGCAGCTAACGCACGTTTACAGACTAGGAACACATCTTGTAAGTCGCTCTGGATAAGAGCGTCTGCTAAATGCTTAAAATGTAAAATGTAGAAGCGCGCTTAAGAAATGGGGGAATTAGCCACCACCACCACACCTCGGGAGGGTCAGAGTCTGCAGATTCACAGCTTCTGGCGCTTTGAAAACGGCAAACGGTTTTCGAAATGCGGTTCGTTAAAACGCACGTCTCGTTTAAAGAGGAGCGACGCGCTGAAATGCCGAACGCGGTCACTGTGCCTTTAAATCCGAATCACTTCCTGCTTCTCGGCGAGCTGAGGGAAGGCCCGGGCTGTCTGATTGAGCTCATTAAAAATGCAGGGGCCTCCGCAGGTGTTGCCAAGCCTACCTGTGCCACTTGCCGACTCTGAGTCCTGCGGTATTTTGCAACTCAAACGTCTCTCTGCCAACGCCCCCCTCTCTGGCGCTCTCTCGATCGGCAGAGCTCCACATCCCTGCCCTGCGTCGACACGCCGTTGAGAGGACGCTGAAAGCTTTGAGGAATGCAGCGAGGTGCCGCTCTCGACTCCCGCCTCTTCTCCAGTGTGTGCACTCTGTGCATCCATCAAACCCAGGCGAGAGGCCATATTGCTGAAACTCTGCAGATAAACCCTGTTTGCTTTCTACCTCTTTCCTAGAGGCTCCTTCTGCAAAACCTGAAAAAAAGAGTTTTCGCTTCAGCAAGTGGTGTGTTCTTTTTTTTTTTTTTGCGGGGTGAGTGTGTGTGTGTGTGTGCGCGCGGTGCGATGACATCTGTTTGCCTGCTGTAAGTATTTCCATCGATGTTAGTATTTGACAAACACGTTTGATGTGGCAGCTTTAATTCGCCCTGTTTCCATTTATTCGAGGAGAATTATTTCAGGAAAATTTGGCTTAATCGCTTAAAGGGGAGACAATGGGGCTTGCCGCATTCCTGCGCATTCCCCCCGAAAAGCACGGCACCGCCAGGCCGGCCTCCAAAGGGCCCGGGGGCGCTGGCGCTCTCGGCCCTCGCGTTCTGCTCCCGACGTCCAGAGCCAGGATGGCGTCATGCTCTCCTGTCCCAGTTTGCAGCCGGTCTGCGGGACCGAGGGGGTGAAAAGACAAAAGGCCGTCGAGCCCGGAGCCGGCTCGACAGAGCCCGGTGTCAATTTTCGGTCGTGCAGCCCGAGGCAGGAAGTGCGTGATAGCTCCCCAAAACGGATTGCTAAACCATGCTCGTGTGGCTGACCTGACTTGGTTCTGGAGTTATGTAACAGCCCCCGCCCACACGGCCAGCTCTGCTACATTACAGCATTGCAACAAAAAACAAAAAAAAAACCTGTTTACAACGTCTTCTCTCTGGATTTGTTGCTTCGTTAACGTGTAAACCACAAGTACGAATAAAAAAAATGCTCATCAAATCGAATACAATGATTGTTTTTTTGCCCGCTGTGGGCCCCCCGCCCCCGCCCCCTAAACTTGAATACCGATGCAATGGAGTCAAGCGCCCAGTGCAGGGAAGGAAACCGTAAACGTTTTTATGAAGCTGTGAGCCGACTGCATCTTGGTTTAATTTCCAGAGCTGCGCAACCCAGTCCCCCTCCGCCCTCGCGACGGCCTGCTCTTCGCTCGCATCCTGCTTCCTGTGGCGGACGCGCAGAGTCATCTCGCCCTCGCGGCCTCGAACTTCTGAACGAGGGGAACCCTGACGTCCCGCCGTTGCCTTATATGGCGGCGGGGCGCTTGAGAGTGCCAGAAGCACAAACCGCGGGAAGGCTAGTTGCCACATGTCAGGTTGCGCTGGTAATTACGGAGAGCTCGATCGGGGTCATCCTTGTTCAGGAACGCGCGACGCGCACGCTGGAATGTCAGCCCCTGGTTCCTGTGGGAGCCGCATGGCCGTTTGCCCCTGCCTCTCGAAAAGAGCTCTGGAGATTTAGAAGAGCTGCTCTCCTCGCTCCCACCCAGGACATGTTTGCTGCTTTTCTTCCCCACTGCTAATCTATCCGGAGAAGCTGTTTCTGGTAACCCCTGCCCTGATTTACACAAATCCTGGGCCTTCCCTCCCTGGCCCTTGTGCGATGTATACAGGGGGTAGAAATGTATTGCCACTGATCAACACAAAATACTCTATAATGTGAAGTAAAAATCTAAAGATTCTAGTGGCCTTGAGTAAGGCACTGAACCCCTAACTGCTCCAGGGGCGCCGTACTATGGCTGACCCTGCGCTCGGACCTCTCTTAGGAGAAAAGACACTTTTCAATTACTTTGTGTGTAACTTGTGTAATATGGCTATTCTAGCTTTTTCTTAAGTATTTACAAATAAAATAAAACAATAATTGATTCCATAAGTAATCACCCCTCTTGACTTAATACTTGGTAGAAGTTTTACCTCTACTGTCTACTGTTATGTTAGTTTTGGGTTCTACACGCCACCATGAGCTCAGCTAACATGGAATTTTACTAGTACCATAGAAAAGCTTAATAAATGCAAGGTACCGTCATAAGCTTGTGTTTTAGATTTTTACGTTATTTTTAAGTGTCGTTTCTGTCACTGCTGTATTTCAGGAAGTCAAGAATGTCAGTGAAATTAACCTTCAAATGTTAGGAAATGGTAGTGGTGAAACACATTCCACCTGGACTCAAAAACCCAAATGCTGCCTGACAAATGTTGAGAAGTTTTGCTGTGCAATACGCAGGTAAAAGCCACACCCGGATTTTCTCTACAGCGTTGAAGTTGTGGAGCCTTTACCTTCTTTAGTAAGAGCAGGCCTGACGCTAATAATACGAAGCTGATAATAATGGATGGTCACTTGCTGAGTATTAATGAGCTTATGGAAAGTTGTTAGTCATTTAACAACAAATGTTGGGTAGGTCTTTGGCAACTTGTCCTGCCCTCAACCTGCTGCTTGCGAAAGAGCAACAGGTAGACTGCGGCCACACCATTCCAACAGCTGCGATGGAAAGCACGCGGTGGCCTTTGGAATGTAATAACAGCTCCCACCTCTCATTATAGGTACTAATGAGAGCCTTTTATTTGGCTATTTGCTTTACAAACACATTTCATCCCGGCCCATAACGCATGGGATTTGCCAGACAGCTGACTGTCGGGAGTCATATACACCCACAATTACGGCCGCGTTGCCAGAGTTGTGCAATTCCGTACATGCCCAGGTAAAGCTCTTAAGGTGTGGCGCCTTGCACGGAGATAGGTGTCGTAAACCTCGAGCACGAAGAATGTGCTCACATGCTCGATGTCGTAAACCGACACACGAAACGGCTCAAGCGAAGTGATCGCACGCTGTGAAGTGCACTGTCTGCAGTCCACCGAAACCAGTCGAGGTAGCTTTTTTGGAAGTGCATTGACATTTTCCGTTTGTGTACATAAAAGGCCAAACTCCATACCCACAGTTCCTGTAACTCCACCTCTGTTTTTGAATGCGTTTCAACCCCCCTCCAAAAAAAAAAAAAAAAAAACAAACTTTGGAATTTATGTGATGTTGCTAGGCAACATTTTAGTGTTAGTAAATACGGCTTCGAAGAACTCGCTCTGTACAACTTGGCAGAGGAGCTGAGCTAATGTTTCGAATTCAGGCATCGGTGAGTCATCGCTGTGAGCTGAGAGGGGTTTTTCCCCTCCTTTCTCCCTCCCTCCCTCCCTCCCCTCTCTCCCTCGCTCATGGAGAGGTGCGTCCCGCCCCACCTTGCACAAACAGAGCCCGCCAAGAACCGCACTGACCAAACGACGAGCCAGAGCGCTGTAACAGATTACCCAGCATGCAGCGCTCACCACCAAGGGCAGCTTTCACCTCGGATTCCAGCACACCCGCCCTGGCGTGGAAGTTCAGCACGAGCAACACAGTTGCCGTCTGAGGGAGAAAGGGCGCCGGTGCGGTAGAGTTTTCGGTGTTTCACTGTTTTGTGTTTTAACAGGGAGGGAACGGAAGCCTTTCAAAAACAACGATGTGTATGTAAAAACACCCCACCTTTTTTTATTTTCACCTAATCTTTTCATCGTCGGTTCGCCTGAACGCTTTGAAGGTGTGGAAACGTTTAGCGGACCGACGAGCGGCGTTCGCTCCCCGCGTCAGTCAGGCATTTTGGCAACCGTAGGTTTTTCCCGGCTCTGACAACACAGGAGCTGTATTTTGTGTTTTGGAGTGTGCTGGCACGGCTTGGTGAGCACTCTACTGTACACGCTGTTAACCGTTCACATGGCTGCCGGAGAGGACCGGTGAATCTTACAACACCGCACCGTCTGTAAGGGCCAGCCTGGCCGGGGCTGTCTCTTTGCCTTGCTTGGCCACAGAGCTGTCAGCACTTTTGGGGAGCACCTCCCCTTGTGTACGAGCCCAGCCCTGGGGGCGGGTGGGGTGGGGGGGGTCAGGGGCACAGACGAGCAGAACAATGAGAAGGGTCGGAGCGTGTCGGAAAGATTTCTGACGGTGCCTGAATTCCCTGGTAATTACAGAACTATCCGCTGGCCGTAATCTTTCCCGTCTCTGCCATCGCAGGGGAAAAAACAGTTTTTTTGGCAGGACATTCGGGGGTGGGTTGTCCAACACAACCTGGGATTCCTGCCCGTCGCTTCACTCGCTGGTGCACGAGTGCGTAACAGCGACAGCTACAGGTACACAGGAAGGTGGAAACTTTGAGCCCAAAGCATTTCAGACCACCTTTAGGTTTGTTTTTAAAATTCCAGCCTGAAGCCGATCCGTGCAAGCGTAATTATAACACTTTATTTCGCTGACAGATCCCCCAAAAAGAGGCGTCTGGCAATAGCCCGGGGGGTGGGGGCGGCGAGTGGCGCTATTCAGGTCTGTTTGAGTGTGGCTGGAGCCAGAGGAGGTGGTGTTTAACTGGTCCGACCCCCTCATCGGGCCAGGAGGCAGTCCCATTCGCCGCTCAGTGGCAGTTCTGGAGTCACCCAGTCTGTCTGGAAGAGAGACCAGGGCTCTCACCTGCACCCCTCAGCTTGTCTGTGTACATGTGTACATGTGTACATGTGTACATGTGTGTCTGTGAGTCTGGTGTGTGCAACTGTGTGTCCGTCTGCTCCTGGTTACATAAGAGCTGGGCTCTTCTTCCTATATGAAGGACATGGGCTTGTTATGGGGCTGTGAGTGGGCTTCTGGAGTTGTGGTTTTCTTATGTGGACATCCTGTTTTCCCCCATTGCGCTGTGACTCAGTCAGTGTGGCAATCCTGTCCACGTTGGTATTGCAGTGCGGGGGTAGATGGTAGACGGTGTATTGTGGTTTGGAAGGGGAGAATCTCTTGCGATATAAGCATTTTCTCAGGCCAAGGAATCTCTCAGTGATAATAATAATAATAAATGTATATTGTGAATTTCCAGTTTCCGGGGACACTCTACATTTGACACAATCGTGCCAACAGAAGGCAAACAAACAGCCATTAATACTGTGCACTGTAGCCCTGCTGCCTAGATGGGCCCCTGGAACTGTGAAACGCCACTGGCTCGGGCCCCGCCCAGGCACAGGTAACGGCGACGAGCACAAAGCGCCGTCGATCCGCGCTGCTGCCCCTGGCCACGCCCCGCTCCCTGAGGGGGACAGCAGGTTTGAGCCTGCCGGCTCTCTCCTCCTCCGACGGGGACTCGTGGGATCTGAGGCGACACCAGGACGCAGGTCTGCGCAGCCTTCGCCGGAGGCAGAGCGCGCCTATCTCCCAGCCCACATCTGGCACCACGATGCTCCGCCCCGCGCTGCTGCAGGAAGGACTTCCTGCTCCAAAGATCCGCCCCAGCTCCACTTCCTCTCCCGCTGCCAAAGCCACCGTGTTGAGTCACGGGGGTTCATAGTGCTGGGGGTGGGGGGGGGGTGGGGGTGGGGGGGAGGTGGGGGTGGGGGAGGGAGGCTGCTGCCTCTGCTTAGGGTCTGCAGAGGGAAGGCCACTGACTATTGGTGCAGCCCTGGCCAATCAGAATCCTTCATCAACTGGAAGCCGTCTCCCTTCAGGAATGATGAATTTGCCCTGCTATGCAGAGGCGCCTCTGTTGCTGCCGGTTAATGGGAGGACAGACATGGCCCAAGTGCGGCATTTCATGAATTAAACCCTGAGCTTACCCCCTCCCCCAATCCCTGCCCTCTCAGATGTTAAACCAAGCATCTCCGCTTCTCCCAAAGCGCGTGAAGGGAATCTTTAATTAGTTGTTATGGAAACAGTGGAAGATAGTTTGTAGAATTAAGGAACCGTAACAGGGGATTGGCTGGCGAAGGCCGGTTCTGTGTTCCCCTGACGTGAGCGCTATTGATATTCACGCAGCCATCTGGAGAGCACAGTGCCGTTTCAGGTGACGCTGGAGAAAGTGGTCTTTTAAAAAAAAATCGATATATATTTTTTTACAACGGACGTGCACTTGTACGCTGACTTAAATTTCATAATTTGAGTAAGCAAATGTTTTGTATTCCTTTCGACGGTGCATTTTGAATTTGTACGTCGGCTGTTTCAACCCCAGATTTGCCCCACGAGCGCGCGCACGCACACACACAGCTGAAGGGAAGTGCTGTTTGCTTATTTAATGATGAATACTGATGAGATGATAAACTGCTGTCAGACAGTCCTCCCTTATAACGGTGCGAAGGGGACCGTTTAACTCGGGCCTCATTCAGAGGCCGGCGAAACACGGCTTCTGAATGTCACACAGCCGAGCGGCTTTTGTCTAAAGAGTCGCTGACCAATGGGGAATGTCAGAAACCCGACTGTTTGCACATTGTCGTGACGGTGTCTCGGTAAGCCAGGCGGAGCATGATTTTTAAAACCCCCCTTTTGCCCGCCCGTAGTGCGGATTTCACCCCCCCGGCGGTGCTCAGGACCTGCCCAAATATAAAACAAGCAAAGCCGGACCAAAAAAAACTAAATGTGCCGTCTGACCGTCACCGTAAAAGATCGATGTCGACAGGCGCAGAAAGAGGAGGCACTCTAAAAGCAACAGTCTTCATATCAAATATTAATAGCTTTGGGGTGTGCTTTTTTTGGCTTTCCATTACGGGTAATGACTAAAGCCCTTCTGATTTTAGGAGGGGTCGTGAGCACTGGGGTAGATTCGGCGGGCTCTGAAGGCTGAGCGTCCGGGGGCAGGCGATGGGCAGAGAGGGTTATTTTCTCACGACGTCGAGACTTTAGAGAGGGGTCCCCAACCCTGGTCCTTAGGGTCTGCTGGTTTTTGTTTTCACCTTAAAATCAACAGCCAGTTCAGACCCAGGAAGCCAGGTGCGGTGAGTTAACTGTGTGATCAACCTCTTTAATTGATCACTAAGCGCTGAGTGACAACGAAAACCAGCAGACCCTGTAGCCCTCCAGGACCAGGGTTGGCCACCCCTGCTTTAGAGAGTGGCTCTCGCAGCAAGTCCCCGGGGGCCTTTTGACCTCAGAATTGTCCCCAAAAGCACATTTTTTTGAGAGGAGGGTGAGATGCTGGGTGCCACTTAGCCAAAGTGTCTGGGTGACATGGGATGAAATGTTCATGACCTCCTCCAAAGATATTTATCGCACGTCCACAGCTGGTGACTATTTAGATATGTAGCGGGGTTACTCAAATCACGGTCCTCGTGGGCCGAGCACTGCTGTTTTTCCACCCTTCCTTTACCTGGAGCTCGGGTGCGAAGACACTCTGGCCAATCGTTTGCACTAATTGTTCCATTACCTTCCTGAGAAAAAATGAAACATGAACCTACTTTGGATTTGTGGACCAGATTTGATCCTGCCGTATAGGCTAATGGGTATTACCCGTCTGGTGATGCTAGCCTTCCTGCTCAGCACTGTTGCATGTGGTGACCTGTATTCCTGATTCTCACAAACGTATAATTGGGTAAGGTGAGGACAAATGGCTCATTTTAAAAATAAATCCATCAATGGGAAAAGTAGAAATATGCAAGCCCTCAGACTTTTCCGCACTCAAGGCTGAATTTTGCAATGAAAATGCTATGCAAATTCAGATGGAAAAATGAATCCGCTTTCATTCAGGAATGCAGCTCAAATTGTGACAGTTGTAGCTTTTAAATTTGCCTGCCGGTTTCTGTTGAAGCCCTTCCATGCCAACAGTCCCCAATCCAGAGGGCTTTACCGTCCCCGAGGAGACATGAACCAAAAGCGTTTCACAGGTTTTTAGAAGGTTCCTGCAGCAATAGCAACATTTTACGACCTGGCATTTTACGACACTTGGGCTGTGCTGAATTTGTAAAAATAACGAACAACTTCACCCTTCACCCAAGTCTGGCAGCTTGCCAGAAAGGTTTTAGGGGTTCCTTAAATCCTATTCATTACGAGTCAAACAGAGTTCTACACACTATTGAAGGATCTAACCTTATTTTTCTGGTTAAGGCTCCTTTTTTAATTTTGGGTTGACCTTCGCCAGGTCGCAGGTATAACGGGAAATTAAAAACAAATAATCACTTTTTTTTAACTTGATGCGCCCGAAACCTCCCAGTAAGTTTATAGAAAAATCTGAGGGCAAAAAAATGTTCCATTTGGGGTTGAGTTGGCATGGAATGACGTGTTCTGAAATGCTTCCGTTTAAACATCGGTTTTGTAGAGACATGAAAATGTGCCTTGAACCGCAGAAAACCCGACCAAAAAGACAGGGGCCAGAACTTCAGCATTCAAAACATGATTTGAATATGCAGATGGGTGCCATTTATACGGGCTCTTGCTAGTAGTGTTTAGAGCAGGTGGCTGAAATAAACCCAGAGTATGTACATTAAACTTTAAAACTGTTAACTTTTTTTAACTACCTTTGGTTTTCAGGGGTTTAAAACGTTTGTCTTATACGTGTGTTTTTGTCACCTAGGTATCTATAGTTCATCTGAATGCACTTGATGCACTTATCTATTATCAAACTAATTTTCTCTACTATTTCCATTACTTTCGCAATAGCCTACTATCTATGCATAATTGATACTGTAGTTTTCTAGAAAGATAGTTTACTACAAATTGGGATGGGAGTGTTAAATTTGCTACAGCGGTACAATGGTGTGTAGGTAGATATGTCTTGGTATGGCCTTTTTCCCCCCAATGCGTCATGTATCCGTGACGGGAATACATGACACGTGCACACTGATGGGATTGTTTTTTACAAACAGCCATGCCTCGACGGTTTGAAAATGGGCGGACTGAGGGCCGCAGGAAGCCGGAGGAACACGGCGTCTGATTTTATTTATATCGTCTGCCTGCTGTAATCAGCCACAGAGCTGGCGATTCCTTCCCCGGTGCCCTCCTGGGCCCTTTTGATGGGAGGTTGTCTCCATTGAAGTTTGACTACCCGGTTGGAGCCCGGCAGAGTGAAGTGGCGCTGCTGAAAGGGCTTTAAATCTCGCTTTTACGAGGCAGCAACAGACGGAACTTTTACAACATGTGAGTTTTAGCCGAGGCGGCTACAAAGCCCCCTTTTTTTATTTAGGTTGGACATTTTTTTATTTGCATTGGGAAATGGCAGCTGCTGAAATATTTCATGATGGGAAGTTGTTGCAAAAAAAAAAAAAACCCTCCCCAGATGAAAGCGAGCAGCACCATCGCGAAGCTGTAAAACGAGATGTTTTATTTTTGGCACAGTGCAGGGTTAAGCAAAAACAAATAAAATAAAGAGGGGGTCCGTTAAAGTGGTCTGGAAACTCCCGTAAACGAGCTTTTGCGTGTGTAGTCTGAACCCACGTCAGAAGAAGCGTGACGCGCACTGTTAGGTGAGCGTGTACATTTGTGTATGATACTATTTGCTTGCAATAACGATCCGTCCTTAATATCTTGATATTGAGGCCTCTGCTGGTTTACATTGGCTTTCCTCAAAAAAACGATCATATCTCATTTCAGTTAAATTCGCGCGGGTGTGGAGCACCGCACTGTTTTATCTCCGCCGAACTGGTTGATTTGAACAACAATTAAGACGATTTCACGGATCGTCGTTTTACTTTTCGACGGCAGGGCGGGAATGCGCTTTAAAAGTCCGATCAAACGAGACCGAAGCCCCTCCCGGTGTTTCTCTCCCCGCTAATCGCGGGGCAATTAGCATGTGCGAACAGCTGTCCCTCGGACGCTCTAACGGGCTTTGTCGGGAGTCCCTAATTCTCTCCTCCCGAGTCCATTAATTAAGCCCAGGAGTATTTGTTTGGCTCGTCGCGCGCAAACGTGGCCGTCTGTGTGAGCCACGTTCGCCGCGTGTCCCGCCGGCACTGCGACGATTCAGGCGGCCTCTGTTTATAATATCATATGCCATTTAGCAGACGCTTTTATCCAAAGCGACTTACAGTAGTGAATGCATACATTTTTCTATACATGTGGTCCCAGTCGGAATCTAACCCACAACCTAAGCATTGTCAACGCAGTGCTCTACCTACTGAGCTACACAGAATCAAGGTTTATTACCGGCTGTCCACTGCAGCTGCGGCCCCAGCCTCGTCGAAGTCGTGTAAATTCGGGTGCGCCCGGTGGATTTCGTTACCGGCAGCAGCAGCGCTCGAGTTTGTGTGAAAAAATACACCGACGTCAACCAGCGCGGCAGAGGCTGTGATCGCTGCGCCATGTGTTCTGGATCAGGGGGCCGCTGGTGTAATCGCCGTCCGCGTGTGATCTGTTCTCTCAGCCTGTCCGCTTTTTTCTGTCTTCCTGTGTGTGCGCGTATCTTTTTAAAAACAATTTGGCTATGCTACAAATCAAATGGCGCAATTTGCCAGGGATAGATTAGTCTGCTTATCTTCATTGTTTCCATAACGACAGAAATGCAAGGTTATGAGCAGGGCTGTGACGGGCGGTTTTGAAACCACCAGTGCCTGGCGGGCTGTAACAAACAATGCGCTAATGCAATTATGTATTTATGAGGGGAAATTGAAATCGATCAAATCACCCTACCTACGCATTTTTCTTCTGCACCTATTGTAATAAACTTCAATTTAACTCTTCAATTCCAATTAGCAACGAACTCGAGCCCTTTATTGCAAAATTAAACTTTCAATCATTGAACAAGTTATGTTTGTGTTGTGGCTGCCTTCACCAGGGAGTGAACCCATTATTGCTGCTATCTGTTCACAGCTCTCTACTTAAGCTTAAAATATATCCATAAATTAAACAATTGAAATGGGAAGCTATAAGTCTAGCAGTGGAAGTATACTAACATAACATAACATATGCCGTTTAGCAGATGCTTTTACGAGCTTCTAGGGGGGTAGCACAGTTGCGCTCTGTAGTTCAGACGCTTGCAACTTGTGTAGCATTCTTAAGCATGCGTATTCATTTTATTTGAATGAAATTGGACATCTTTGCTGACAACTAATTCTTGGTCCATGTAAAGAAAAGAAAAGAAGCTGACATTGATATGTGAATGATTTTTTAAGATGTAATGCATGGAAGAATCAATGCTTTCTGTCCCCGCTGAGGTTATGAATGCGGTTATTGTTCTCGCGACGAAATGAAACCGTGATACTCAAGCGATTAGTGAAATTGAATTGGCTCGAGTCGACAGGATCAGCGCTGTTTGTTTTCATGCCCACGTTCTGCGCGCGCGGTCCGTTCGGCCGGTGGAGCTTAAATTTCCTCCTCTTCCTGCTCGGCGACCGACCCCCCAGGGGAGCTGAACCTGGATTGGGGGTGGCGGCAGAACGTTCCGGAAGTGACCTGCAGCGGCCCACTCTGGGCTCACCCTCTCTAACCCTCCCCCTCCCCTCCCCCTCCCCTCCCCTCCACAGATATGTTCAGACGAGTCGTGCGACAGAGCAAATTCCGTCACGTCTTTGGCCAGGCGGTGAAGAACGACCAGTGTTACGATGACATCCGCGTCTCGCGCGTCACCTGGGACAGCTCCTTCTGCGCCGTCAACCCCAAGTTCGTCGCCATAATCATCGAGGCCAGCGGCGGAGGGGCCTTCCTGGTCCTGCCCCTGCACAAGGTGAGTACAGGGTTCGAGCCACCCGCCCGGCTCGAGGCAGCTCTTCTACGATCCACACCGTCCCCTCCGCATTCACGCACCGTCCTCTTCCGTGACCCCGGGGGGCTCCCTGGTTACCGTCGCGCCCCGGAGGCAAAGTCCCCTCGGAGGCAGTAAACCTGGGCGGGGACGTGCGCGTTGGTGCCTGTCCCGCTTCATGCTCTCTGTTTGAATAGGGGGCAGCCCTCTACGTGACGGGACGGTCGTAGGTGTGAAACCAAAAGCCGCCCGGCTCGTCCCGGCAGACCTCGCGTCACCTGCAGGAGAGCTCCTCCTTTACCTTTTGCGCTCGTTGACTTTGTTATCGTTGAGCCAACGCCCCGACGTTCTTGGCACCGCCGTTCTTGGTGACCTTTCGCGAGTGACATCGCTGAAGTCCTGTCTGTTAACCACGTTGACATTCTTCTCTCTCTTTTTTGTTTGTTTTTCTTTTTTTCCCCCGACGCGTCACTTTCGGGACGGCTGGGTTTTCGCACACTCCTTAAGAGTGGCTTGTCTGGGTCCCTCGTGTTTAAATGCAGGGTGCCAGCAGGGTGCCAGTGGCATCTCAGCCTGTTTTTAAGAGTCGTTCTGTGATGGGACAGATGAGGAGGGGGCTATAGAGGGCCCAACTCAGACCTCCTATCCCCCAGACAGAAGAGAGGGGAAGGGTAAGGGGAAAGGATAGAGGAGAAGGAGCAGAGAGGAGAGGGGAATGTGGAGCGTAGAGAGTAGGAGTAGGACTGAGCCTCGGGCTGTCTGCGTGGCTGTGGCGCTGCACCGCTCGCTCTCCCGGCTGCGAGGAATAACCCCTCACGTCATCCCGATGTGAATTTACTGCTGAGATGGCTGCTCTGGAAATGGGTAAATCACAAGTTGGCCAGACAGATCCCTTCCCGCAGTGTATTTAGAAATGATTCATTTTTCTCCCTCTTTCCTGTTTAGTGCGTGTTGTGTTTTTGCTTGTTTATTTGAGCAAGTAAGCACGTCCTCCACCCCTGCCCGTTCCAAACGCGCCCCTCCACCACCACCGCCGCCGCCGCCCTCACTGGCTCCTTCTTCCCCCGTGACCTCGTGACCTCTCGTTCCGTCCAATCAGTACGTCGCACTGTAGGTTTTGTCTCATTTATTTATTATAATTTTTTTTCCCCCCCTTTCGAAATGCCACTGAAGAGTAAGTCTAAGTGGCCTCCGATGGCTTGTGCTAACTTGCGCTAACCTGGAATGCCTGACGTTGACGCCGGTATGCTCGAACGCCGTTTCCCCCCGAGGTGTCCTCAAGACCGGTTCTCCGCCACGTTAACGAAGGTCACACGTCGTCGCGAAAACAAACGCTGCCAGCAAACGCTGGTGCCTCGAGCCGTGTTAGTTGTGTCTCTCTGCTATGTGACGCAGGGTGACGCGTGCGATGGCGGTGTGCAGAAAGATCCGTTTTCTTTTCACGTTCGGTAGGCCCGTTCAGAGGGGGAGACGTATCTGTTAATTGGTCAGACATTCGATACAGGCGGGGATGATGAAACGGCGGTGTTTGAGTGGGTGGAAAACAAGGGTGTGTTCGAGCAAAGCCCGCGTCTGAGTGGACGCGTTTGTGCAGCGCTCCAGAGCAGCAGGCCTGAACAGAGGGCACATGCACGGGCGTGCCTCTCACCTCTGTGTTTGGCAGAGGGGTTCGTTTCCTGCCTGACGAAATCGGGTCGGTCAATCAGAACGCGTTCGGCGTAGCATTTTACATTTTAGGCATTTAGCAGACGCTCTTATCCAGAGCTACTCACACAGTTTACATTTCTTTTACATACAATCCATTTATACAGCTGGATATTTTACTGAAGCAGTTCAGGTTAAGTACCTTGCTCAAGGCTACAACAGCAGTGCCCCCACCTGGGAATTGAACCTGCAACCTCTGAGTTACAAGCCCCAGCTCCCTAACCGTTACACTACACTGCCAGCCGTTTTCCACAGTCACGCTGTCGCAGAGCGCTGAGAGAAAACCGTGCCGTCCGGGGGGAATCTGGCGAGCAGAAAATCGAGAGCGAAAGCTGGGAAAACAATGGTCGCCCTCATCCTGGGGAAAATCCGGTCAAGGACTCTCCTGGAAGCCAGCGACACACGCAACCAACGGGGGAATTGTGTATTGTCTGACATAGAAAATGTTAAATAGTTTGGCGCGTATCAGTGCGTCGGCGGTCCCTGTGGGTCCGGGGGGGGCCTCTGATCTCAATTGGGGTTGAGCGTTTTGGGCGGGGGTTTGACCCGCTCGGCGAGATTCCACGCCGCCCCCGCGCTCCTTCGGCGGTCCCATCCCGTCCCGTCCCGTCCCCGGGCACGAGAGAAACCGCCGGGGTAACCTCTCCGCGATGCCGTCTCCATATACGGGCCTTCAGCGTCCCCCACAAGCTCTGCTTTCGACCTTTTTAAGGCAGCGCAGTTCGTCGGAAACCGTTTTGACTGCAAACAACTTTGGTTTATCATGTTAACAGCGTCGATGTTTCTACTCAAAATACGCGTAATTCTGGGGAGGGGGTCAGACGGAACTTACGAGCCCAGTAGCCTTCTGCCCTTTTTTCTTCTACAAAACCTGTATGTCGAGGTCAAATCGCGGTGTTAGCGAATGCGAGCGTGGACTAAAACGCAGGGGAAATGGCGATCCCTAAT
>JAINUG010000326.1:782461-789111 GCA_029706075.1 Aldrovandia affinis
TTGGCGGCTGTGGGTAGACAGTGACTTTGCTGAGAAGCTACCGGCTCTTCGAAAGGGGAAGCGGGGACCGTTCTGCAGTGACATCATGCAGCGACCACTGAAGTGGCCCGATTGAATTAGCAGAACAAAGAGGGTGGGCGGGTCCGCCCCAGGGCTCTCATCCCCCCCTCCCGAACGCAACCGAGGGGCACCTGACTTTCTCGAGGGGTCAAAGGTCGCGAACTGCCCTCAGCGGGGTGATGTCATCAGGAAGTCAGCCGATTGGGCGGCCGGGCCCTCCTTTGTCCCGGGCCTTTGTGCGCGGGGGTGTGGAAGGGCTGCTAGTTATTTGCGGACATCTGGCTTGAGCGTTGTGTAAGGTATTATATAAGGGGCTGCTTTGGAGGTCAGCTTTGTTTTGGGTTTTTTGTTTTTCTAAGGGAGAAGCGAAAACTCCCCCGCGTAGTAGATTTCAAATAAATAAATAAAACCTCTTTCCTGGAAGTTGTGGGTTTAAAGTGGAACGGCCCGCCCTCGCCTGGGAAGCCCGGGAACGCAGGTTTTGATTGGCTGGCAGCACGCGGTGCAGCGGTGGGGGCGAGGCCGTCCCAGACTGAGATGTCAGGAGCTCGGAGCTCCGGCCAGAGGACGCGGGGGACGGAGAGAGACCCTCCGCTGCAGGTCGAGAGCGTGTTGTTTCGGCTTGTGTTCGGAAGCCACGTCCCCCCAGGGCCCCCCGGCGATAATTTAACCCTCCCCGGGGGTGACGGATCCTCCTGGTCTGAAGGCGAGCTCTTCTCCGGCTCCCGCCAAAGCCCCTGACCTCTGGTGCACTGCGGAGAGCCGGGGGCGCAGGCGGGGGCGCTCCTCGTGGAAGCCTTAACTCCTTTCCCAGATCTGCCTGCTCGTTTTTTTTTGAGTTTTTTTCTTTTGTTTACAATGGCTAGTCTCTTCCTTTTCAGACGTACCTTCGTTGTGGTCGTTTGAATGAAGAAACGTCTCCAGTGCACCAGCTCCAATGACAGGAAACTCCCTGTGGGGGACTACGGGGGAGGGAGTTTTTGCAGCTGTCCTGGTCTGTCTGTCTGTCTGTCTGACCCAAGCGTGCATGTCAGGGGGGTCGCTGACTGACGTCCTTCCTGTCTCTTGTGTTTGCAGTCGGGCCGCATCGACAAAGCCTACCCGACCGTATGCGGCCACACGGGGCCCGTCCTGGACATCGACTGGTGCCCGCACAACGACCATGTCATCGCCAGCGGGTCCGAGGACTGCACCGTCATGGTATGATGTCTCTTTCTGCCTCTCTCTGCCTCTCTCTGCCTCTCTCTCTGCCTCTCTCTGCCTCTCTCTCTCTCTCTCTCTGCCTCTCTCTCTGCCTCTCTCTCTGCCTCTCTCTCTGTCTCTCTCTCTGCCTCTCTTTCTGCCTCTCTGTCTCTCTTCTCTGTCTCTCTTTCTCTGTCTCTCTTTCTCTGCCTCTCTCTCTGCCTCTCTCTCTGCCTCTCTCTCTGCCTCTCTTTCTGTCTCTCTCTCTGCCTTTCTCTCTGCCTCTCTTTCTGCCTCTCTCTGTTTCTCTCTCTGTCTCTCTCTCTGCCTCTCTCTGCCTCTCTCTCTGTCTCTCTTTCTGCCTCTCTGTATCTCTCTCTGCCTCTCTCTCTGTCTCTTTCTGCCTCTCTCTCTGTCTCTCTCTCTCTCTCTTTCTGCCTCTCTCTGCCTCTCTCTGTCTCTCTCTGTCTCTCTCTCTGCCTCTCTCTCTGCCTCTCTCTTTCTGCCTCTCTCTCTCTTTGCCTCTCTCTCTCTTTGCCTCTCTCTCTCTCTCTGTCTGTCTTGCGCTGTTTCTCTCGCTGTCTCTCTGTCTGTCTGTCTGTCTCTCTCTGCTTGTTTCTGTACAAAATGTATAATCTAATAATATAATAAATATAAATATATTAATAAAATAATATGAAAGAATGACTTTGTCCTGAATGTTGGCGAAAATAGATTTGAACTTTTATCAGTGGTATACAGGAATTCCACTGGTGTATAGAGGGTTCAAGTATTTGAAATAGTTTGACCCAAGTCTGCACTCAAACACGCACTTCAGTACGCAGTGAAATTCCCCCTCTCCATTCCCCGCTAGCGTAAGTGATCCCCTCCAGAGCAGCGGTCATCAGCCAGACACGCGTTCTCACGAACCCAGGCACGCGTGCTTTGAGAATACACACACACACACACACACACACACACACACACACACACACACACACACACACACACACACCTCTTACGGTTGTGAGCACCAGCCATGAGAT
Organism: Aldrovandia affinis; assembly: GCA_029706075.1. Lineage (NCBI taxonomy): Eukaryota > Metazoa > Chordata > Actinopteri > Notacanthiformes > Halosauridae > Aldrovandia > Aldrovandia affinis. The sequence goes on from JAINUG010000326.1 coordinate 784,729, forward strand.
GACACGTTTGGTGACCTGTACAAGGCTGTTTGTTTAGCGCAGGGGTGGGGAGCCCTGTTCCTGGAGGGCCGTATCCCTTTCTGGTTTCTCGTCCGCGCCAGTTGTCCTGGCTCAGTTACTCGATTGGCTGAGCACACCGACGCTGGTTCACTCATAGATTTTATCTACGACTGTTTCTATTAAAGCGTTTCGTGCCGGGACAGTCTGCATATTTCGGATAGTCCGCAGCTGTCCTGCGTGAGCTTGTCGAAAAGTGTATCTAAAATGTCAGATCGCGGAAACGATTGGACCAATTAAATAATAAAGAGCAGAAATTTTGGCATGAAATCCAGGAGCGGATGTGGCCCTCGCGGAACAGGGTTCCCTACTCCTGGTTCAATGCCATGCTCATTGTGACGAGGTGCAGTTCCGCCCCGCCCCGCCCCGCCCCGCCCCAAGGGCCCCACCAGGCCAGCGTGAGTCCACCTCTCCCCGTGGGTCACGTGACTCCCCGTCAGGGGGATGATTCATGGCTTTGATAGCTCTGACTTCACATGCCCTGTAAGTTTGTGCCTCTCCTTATTTGGTGCCATAAAACACAGCACGCTCACATTTCTCCCCCCCCCCCCCCCCCTTCCACTTCCTCATACGTGAGCGCAGGGCTCACTTCCCTGTGAGATGTCAGTCAGAACACAGCCTCCTCGTTCTCCCCTCTTGCCCGCGTCATGCCTCCACGCGCATGATGCCATGGTCGAAACCAGGCCCTGAGTCTTACTCCGGGAGCGTCTCAAACCACTTCGCGGCGAGCCCCCCACAGCTCCGTACAGTCATCCCTGCTGTCGCCAGGATTAATTGGGCGGAACAGAGGGGCTCTTAAAAGATGACAGCTTTGAGCGATGGATTCGGACCTGACGGTAATTTCGCTAAGAGCCCGTTCCCCAGGAGCGAAACTGGAAAGCCCAGCTTCCTCCCGGCGCGTGACGAGAACAAGAGGCCTCTGTCTCACCTGACTTCCCGAGGAGCGCCGATGGGGAACGCAGAGCCCGTCCGTCTCCGCTCGGCGATCCCACTTCCCTCTCGCTACGCCAAAGAAAGAATAAGAATCGACATGTCAGGCCGCCAGGGTCTAAGCTCTTTGCCGCCATCTGCTGGCGTAGTGTCGTAAGTGTAGCCTACTAAACAGTTTCCAGGACACCCTTACTAATGTCATCCATGTACCAAGATTTGAATACGGGTGTTCAACCAGATACCGAGAACAAACAGATACAGATACAACAAAAACAAAAACACACTAACCTTTTCCTTCCCAGTGTTACAGGTATGATACGCAGACGCCTGCAATGATGTCTATCGCTGTATTACTGCACTGATCGTGTGCGCTAACTATGATTGTTCCTAGCATGTATTAATGCACATCTTGTAAGTCGCTCTGGATAAGAGCGTCTGCTAAATGCTTAAAATGTAAAAATGTGAGAACTCGAGAGAAAATCGCTGAAAGTTGACCTGCCGTGATTTGGTTTAACCTTTTGGACATGACCGCTGGTGTGATTGGTCAATCCTGTCAGCCTCACTGGCATTGGCCCCTGTCTTCCTCTCTCTCTACTCGGGACGACTTGTTTTTCACACGACTGCGCTTTGTGTCTCCGCAGGTATGGCAGATCCCTGAAAACGGCCTGACCACCGCCCTGGCCGACCCCATCGTTGCCCTGGAAGGGCACTCCAAGAGAGTGGGCATTGTTACGTGGCACCCCACGGCCCGCAATGTTCTCCTCAGCGCCGGTGGGTAACTTATACGGGACCTTTTGAGAAGCCTTCAGTAACAATTCTTTCAGTAACAATTTTGCACGCATTTAAAACGGACGCTTTCCCTACCGATCGCATACACGTAACTGCTAAAGGAAACACCAACATAAAGTGTCTTCATCGGGCGTCGGGCCACCACGAGCCTCACGAGAAAGAACAGCTTTGCATAGATTGTACAAGTGTCTGTGACTCTTATTGGGGCGATGCATTACATTACATTACATTACAGGCATTTAGCAGACGCTCTTATCCAGAGCGACTTACAGTTTCACATTTCTTTTTACATACAATCCATTTATACAGCTGGATATTTACTGAAGCAATCCAGCTTAAGTACCTTGCTCAAGGGTACAACGGCAGTGCCCCACCTGGGATCGAACCTGCAACCTTTGCGTTACAAGCCCAGTTCCTTAAGCATTATGCTAACACCATGATGCAACACCATTCTTCCACAACAAGTTCCATCATTTGTTGATGGTGGTGGAAAATGTTGTCTCAGGTGCAGCTCCAGAATCTCCCATAAGTGTTAAATTAGATTGTGATCTGGTGACTGAGACGGCCATAGCGTGTGGTTTACGTTGTTTTCATGCTCATCAAACCATTCAGTGACCATTTGTGGATGGGGGCATTGTCATCCTGGAAGAGACCGCTCCCATCAGGATAGAAATGCTTCACCATAGGACGAAGGTGGTCACTAGGATGAAGGTGAATGGCTTTGTGGTTATTGACATTTGCCTTGCCCTCTCAGGCGATGAGTGGACCTAAACCACGCCAGGAAGATGCACCCCCACACAACCGAGCCGCCAGAACCCTTCATTTACTCACGGGTTTCCTTTATTTTGGCTGTTACCTGCAGCGCCACAGCTTGCTGGATCACAGCTGTGGTTCTTTCACAGGCCTAGCCCTGTGCAGATGTAGCCTGCAGATCGTTTCAGTATGTGGATGGGTTGGTGCTCCACATGGACAGGTGCATTGACATATCCATGCCTTCTAAGATGAGTGTCAGGGCCTGCTCCAAACCAGATCCCTTAAAAATAAGCAGACTGCTAGTAGCATTGCAGTCTACTCCAAACACAAGCAACTTGACAGTGTTTATTCAACGTAGCCCATCCTAGCTGGCTAGCTAATCACATATTAATCAATCATCATGTTTTTGGATCTTCTGATAGTAGTAATGTATAGTAATTCAGATGTATTTACTTTAGTATCCTCTCAGCACAGTTCTATAATGGTTTAACGATGAGAAACCGCTTCATTACTGCGGAACATCTGAATTCCGTCCTTCCAGTATGCGGGCGCACGGATGTGTGAAGTATTCGTACATTCTAGTTCACGACCTCCATAAAATCCCCAAATCTGCTCTCCTGGCTTCTTGAAAGAAGTCGCGCCAGTCTACGGGGGCCGTAAGAGTTTGAGAGAAGTGCTCAAATAGCATTTAGAATGTGACCTCGCTGCGCCATTAAACTCGCTCTGTGTGATTGGTAAGAGGAGGCTTCAACACGCACTGAAGTACGTGGGCCCTGCCGCTTTTGATTATGAGGTTGCACCGCCTCTCTTCTTTCAGCAGTTTGTGAGGAGTACTCCAGTACGCTCCAGAGATGCCCTGCTGTGATGTCCGAAACCCAAAGAAAGTCTTTGGTCACATTCCTGCTCTTTTGACCCCAATATCTTTTTGCCAAACTGATCCACCTGCCTGCAAAAAGTGTAATTTCTGCTTTCAAATATTTCCAAACCTTTTGGTTTAGGCTGCATTCAATAGGTCTGAATTCAGCAGCTGGCACAGGCTAAAGGTTCTTTCTCCTCCTGGAAAAACTCATGGGGGGGTCATTGGGCCCACATCTGTGGGGCTGACTAGTCTTCTTGCTTTAATCTCCCACAGTCTGCCTTCCTCCTAATCCCCCCCGTCAGAGAAATTCAATCGCCTGCTATGAGCTTGAGTCACGGTCAGATCTGCCTCCCCCCAAAAACGTGAGTTCTGCCGGCCTTGGGCTCGTCCCGGTACACCCTCTGCCTGGCTGGAACTGCAGGAACCGTGAAATCCACATTTGCTGGAAGACCGTCAAGTCCACAAGGTCTTGCTCTGAAATGGTGTATCCAGTTTTTTATTTGTCAAAGCAGCCCATGGTCCATTTCCAGGGGACATTGCAGACCTGTAGAGCCGCAGAGCGTGGCTTGCGTTCGTTTTCACCTTAAAATCGGCAGTTCATTTAGACCAGAAACCAGGTGAGGCGAGTCGACTGCGTAATCGGCTGCTTTAACTGGTCAATTAAGTGCTGAGTGACAACGAAAACCCGCCTCTCCAGGACCAGGGTCGAGAACTCCTGCTGCACGGCGTCTCGTAGCGGACCGGTAGGTTCTTGTTTGTGACGAACCCGCCCCTCCCCAGTCTAATGTTGAGCGCCCCTGTCCCCCCACCCCTCCGTCCCCCAGGCTGCGATAACCTGATCATCATCTGGAACGTGGGCACTGGAGAGGCCATGATCAACCTGGAGGACATGCACCCCGACGTCATCTTCAGCGCCTGCTGGAACCGCAACGGCAGCCTCATCTGCACCGCCTGCAAGGACAAGAAAGTGCGCGTCATCGACCCGCGCAAGGAGG
>JAINUG010000327.1:0-47500 GCA_029706075.1 Aldrovandia affinis
ATTCAGGTAAATATTCCTATTAAATCGGAACCTAACTACTATTCCAGCCGCTCTATAAATTCATTGATGGCGTCAAAATGTATAGACATGCTTCCCGAATTGTTAGTATCAAGTCAGGACCCAAATAACTTTTTGTCAATTGATCATCAAACAGATGTGGTAAATCATATTTTACGGAATACACTTGATGCTGTCGCACCCCTCAAGAGGTAAAAATGCAGTCAGAAGAAACTTGCACCCTGGTTTACTGACCATACCCGTGCCCTTAAACAAGTTTCCAGGAAATTAGAATGCAGATGGCGCTCTACCAATTTAGAGGTTTTTCGTTCTGCTTGGAAGGACAGCCTCATAGAATACAAGCACGCCCTTACTACAGCTAGGTCATCGTACTTCTCAAAATTAATTGACCAGAATAAAAACAACCCAAGATTTCTATTTAACACAGTAGCTAAACAGACAAAAAATCTGTCTTCAGATTACATCAGTTATCCTTCTAACTATAATTCCAATTACTTCATGAACTCGTTTACTGATAAGATTGAGACAATCAGATAACAAATTATGAAAATGACTCCAATATCTAGCACTCCAACTCCCGAGATAGCACAGGGCTATCAGGAGCAGGGTTGCGTAGAGACCCTTGAGTTTTTCACTCCCTTGGATCTGGACAAATTTAGTAAACTGGTTATGTCCTCCAAATCATCTACATGTCTGTTAGACCCCAGACCAACAAAGCTTATTAAAGAGCTTTTGCCTGTGCTAGGCCAGGCTAGTGCTAAACTCATGTTAGATATCATAAATACATCCCTATTATTGGGTTGCCTACCTAGGTCTTTAAACGTGGCAGTAATCAAGCCTCTTCTAAAGAAACCAAATCTTGATCCTGTTAATCTGTAGAACTATAGGCCCATTTCAAATCTTCCCTTTGTCAAAATTTTTTGAGAAATCTGTAGCTCAACAATTAACTGCTTTCCTAAAAAATAATAATCTGTATGAAAGACTACAATCAGGTTTTAGACCAAACCATATCACTGAGAAGGCACTTATTAAAGTTGTAAATGACTTACTGTTAGCATTGGATACTGGTTGTGTTTCTATTCTAGTGCTCCTTGACATAAATGCTGCCTTTGACACTACTGACCACCAGATTCTCCTTCACAGGAGATTATTTTACAAATTAAGCACTGCCTGTAGCAGAACCAAGAACCTCACTCAACGTACTTTGATTATTTGAACTTTCATAGACAAAGATGAGCATGGGGCGTGGTTAAGCGAAACTCATGCCCATGCCCCGCAAGTGTTGTAAAAAATGTGGGTCTCGCCGGTTCCCCCAACACACAGCAACGTTTACCTGTTCTAAATTACGCTTCCCCTGAGCCAAGGACAGTGAAGCATCTAGTCATTAGAAACACATAGACCATAATTCCCACGTCATAGGCTATAGATTGAGGGCAAGCAAGCATAGCAGTCTTGTCCTATGTTTTACATTTAAGGATCTGAGACGACTGAAAATGATCGCTGGAACTGAGACGGGCAGTGACCAGGTAGCGAGGTAGAGAGGAGTTCGATCAGCTTCAGCACTTCGCTGAGATGGCGCGTTTGAGGCTGAAACTTGGTCAAGAGTCGGCAACGGTTTTTACCGATTTTTTATATAAGGGCTTGATTAATTAATAAATGAACTATCACCATTATAAGATATGAGTGACAATTGATTGTATTTAGTCAAATTACAGGCTTGTGTTAAACTATACTTATGCAGTCTAATTTAAGCACGTTGCTAGATCTTGTACACATCACATCTTGTAAGTCGCTCTGGATAAGAGCGTCTGCTAAATGCTTAAAATGTAAGATGTAAATGTAAATGCTAAAGACAACTGCCGAGCTTACTGACTGACAAACTATTTAACCCCCCCCCAAATCGTACCCTGGGGGTTCCTAATTGTTTTATTCATTACAGTTTAGTTTGCAAAAGTTTACCTGACAGCTATTTGAATACTTCAAACGTTTTATACAAGCTTCGAAATCCACGAAATTAGACCTATCGATATTTCAGTTTAAATCGGAAAGGTAACGTTAGATAGTTGTAATATGCATTATATTTGCTAATAAGGTGTGAAATCCAATACCAGCCCTACTGCTGTATTCCTTTGATCGCACATTACACGTCACACAAGCTGCCGGTGTCATGTGACCCGGAGGTGCACGTTTTCCGTATTGCGTTATGGCGGTGCCATTGGAGGGGTTTTGCCGTATCATTGTACAAACAGGGTTTATAACGTTAACAGTTAGCTAGCTAGTCAGCCAATTTTTTACAATTTTGTTTATCGCGGGGTTGGTAACGTAACACGTCACAACTGGCTGTCAAGTCTCTACGGGACGGCCACAGAGCGGTAAGAATGACTGTCTGAACTAACCACCAAGCCAGCTGCTAAACTAAAACAGCCAAAGCTATAGCTAGCTGTAATTGAAGTTAAGATAACAAACGTTTGCCACTTTTTACTGCCCAGGTTAGTAACTCGACTGACGCCTGCACGTCTGTTGCTGGTTGTGCAAAGGTGAGGCATCGCATTTGGTCCCTTCTATCGAAGTTGGCCAGCTTGTGGTAACTTGGTTAAAGTGGTCAATGCTTAAATTGATATAACGCTGGTAACTAGCTTTCAGTCTTTGCTGCAATGTAGCTAACATTCGCAAATCTGGTGTTTGTTATCCACTGCATTGTCTAAAGAGATAAACTAATGCTAATGTAATAGTAATGAGCTAATTAGTTAGCTAGTAAGCCATCTTGAAACTTGACAGCTGTCAAGCTCGCTAACTGGTTCGTGGGATTCACTACAAAAGTAAAACGTAATTATAGGAACGTTATTTGTACTATAGGATAACTTTAAGGCGGGGAAGGGATCCTCTAACTTTAAATGGTGATAATGTTGTGATAATACTTGACACTTCGCTAGTCTACGTTAGCTGGTGAACTAGGAGATTCCGTTAAACCTTCACTACACTATCAAAATATGCTAACTTGTAGGCTATAGAAACACAAAAAATGGAAACACAGTGTTTCAATAGTGAAGGGTTCTAGTGGTTCCGTAATGGTGTGGGGTGCATTTTCCTGGTATAATTTGGGTGCACACAAACCCTTAGAAGGCAAGCTTTATGTTACTGAATGGAGTGATCATCTTCATCCCATGTTAATGCATTTCTTTCCTGCACAGAGGAGTGTCTTTCAACATGACAAATTTCGTTCATTCGCTCACTTCATTCGCTGTCCACCCTCGGGGGAATCGTCTATGTCAGCGCCCCTTTTTCGAGGGCAGGTCCGTTTCGGCTTGTTCAGATCTCCCATAATTATTTGCATACAGTGGGCATTAAAACGCATCCGTAGAACAATCCGTTTATAAATGTGAGTGAGTACCGCAGCTAAGCAATTTAGTGCACTCCAGAATTATTGGCACCCTTGGTAAAGATGAGCAAAAAAGTCTATGAAAAAGTGTCTTCGTTGTTCATCAGCTTGATCTTACACTCAAAATATGAGACAAATCGAACCTTTAATTGGAAGTAAAATCATTTTTATAACTGTTGAATTCGTTCCCCCGCTGCGACCACTATTTATCACCAGTCATAGTAGCTAGCTAGCTTGCTAGTTAGCTGTAGACTCACGACTCCAAATCAGAATTTCACTAAAGCCTTTCGTGTTCCACATGAACGCTTAACTTGCGAATGCACTTAAGAGCAACCTACTTAGACCTGTCAAGCAATTTGATTAAAGTTGCTCGACCTGCATGTGCTACTTTAAGACTACTTTGTATATTGCTACTTTGCTTAGGCCTACTTTGAATATTGGCAGGTATGAGGCGGAAGCCGAGTGAGTTGCCTACAGCCTCCTAGGGGAGCCAATATTTATATAAAAGATGATTTCAATATTCAATATATCAGTCCTCCATCTGATTTCACTCGCACTCCAAATGAGTGTTACTCCAACTGTCAGTCGTATGGTGTCTAGAAAAACGTTGTTTGGAGACTGCCTCTGGAGTGAAAGGAGCCACAACTTAAATGGAATTGGGCCAGTGTCCCCTCCACAGAGTACGAGCAATAGTTGCCCAGTGGTTTGAGACGCAGGCCAATGACGTTATCCATATCATATGCCATTATTGCCTTCTCAGTCGCCTGATCTGTACCCAGTTGATATTTGAATGGATATTCTGGAACGACGCCTGAGACAGCATTTTCCACTTCCATCAGCAAGTGTTGATTGTCTTTCTCAGGGAATGGTTCTGTCCTATTCCTCCTGCAGAATGCCATACACTGCTCTATGCCACTGCGCATATGGGCCATACTGGCCACATGTGATGGCCCACCTTTTTAAGTGCGACACATTGGTGTTTCTATATTTCTGTTCACTAACTTTTTAACCAAAATTAGCTAATGAAAATATAGTAAGCAAGCCAAAGTTGGTTAGATATGTTATAAAATTAACAAGCAGTGCGGCTGTGGTTTTAAGTAATCTCATGCTCATCAGCTTTCGGATGTGGTTAAGCCACCGACTTAATTTACTCAGCTCAGCTCCTGTGTGTCTTAGGCTGGCGGAAGATGCCTTGTCTAAGGCGTAATCTGAACTAATTTAATCCTGTTGCCCCGTCTCTTTCTCTCTCCACCTCAATTTGTCTCCCCTCTTCTCCCCTACTCCACTCTTTTATTACTCCCTCCTTCTATCCATTTCTTCTTTCTCTTCCTTCACTCAGAAACGGTGTGGAGCGAGCCGTCTGCCGCTGGTCAGATCTGCCGTTCCCCGCCGCCATGGCGTTCCTGCCAGGGTGGAGTAGAGGGTGAGGGTGTGGTGTGCCGGCATGGCCTGCCCGGTGCAGCTCTTTTGCCGGGGAGTACGCACGGTTGGCCTCGTCCTCTTCTACTACGCCTTTTCCATCGGCATCACCTTCTACAACAAATGGCTGATGAAGGTGAGGTCTGATTGCTCACACTCACGTCTCACGTGACACCTCTCACGACCACATCTTTGCTCGGCAGACTCTTATATATACTTAACTGCCAAAATAAAGGAAACACTTGGGTAAACGAGGGATACTGGCACCTATGTTTTGGTGTGGGGTGCATTTTCCTGGCATGGTTTAGGTCCACTCAACCCCTTAGAGGGCAAGGTAAACACCAATGAATACAAAGCCATTCTGAGTGATCACCTTCATCCTGTGGTAAAGCATTTCTATCCTGATGGGAGTGGTCCCCATCCACAGGGCATGAGTGGTCACTGAATGAAACACCATTATCAAACCACCATCAACAAAACACCAAATGATAGAATTTCTCTTGGAACAATGGTGTTGCATCCCTCCTATAGAGTTCCAGACACTTGCAGAATCTATGCCAAGGCGTATTGAAGCTGTTCTGGTGTCATGTTGTGGCACAGCGCCCTATTAAGACACTTTATGTTGGTGTTTCCTTTATTTTGGCAGTCACTCTAGTACTGCGTACATGCACACTGTTGTCCAGAATACCGTATGATGCCTAAGGTTTGTGATTAGCTTGAGCAGTTAAATAAATGGGGCAATTGAGATGGGTGTGCCTCACTCAGGGCTATAAAGGCACTGGCACGCCACACCATTCTGTTCGTGTCCCCACATGAACAGTCCAGTGCTCTGCTATTCCGTTGTGTTCTCGCGCTTCCCCAGTGAGCTTCACGATGCGTCAGCGTAAGTGGTTCTGCGCGGCTCAGTAGGCGGAGCACAGCGCCGACAACGCTTAGGTTGTGGGTTCCTTTCCCACTGGGACCACATGTACTGAAAAATGTATGCATTCTCTACTGTAAGTCACTTTGGATAAAAGCATCCGCTAATTGACATATGTTATATATTCATAAAAGGATTCAAAAAGCACTGACAGAGCATGTGCAGTTGTTCCATAATTGAGGCAGGGCAGTGATTATGTTCATGACAACAAAGTGGGTTACGGTGAATGAGTGGCACCCAGATATTTTAAATTGTCTACAGTGAACTGAGGCGATGGTCTAACTTTCTGGGTTCACTGTCCTATCTCCCCCAGGGCTTCCATTTCCCCTCTTCATGACCCTGGTCCACCTGACCCTGATATTCTGTCTGTCTGCCCTGACGCGCTCGGCAATGCAGTGTTGGACCGGCAAGCCGAGGGTCCTGCTTAGCTGGAAGACCTACATATACAAGGTGGCCCCGACAGGTCTGTGTGTGTGCGCGCAGGGCGGCTGGGGCTTCCAAAAGGCACTGTATGTATGTGTCCATGGCAACTCACACTGCTTACTGTATTCTAGAACTCATTAATGCAGTTTTATTTTATATAATTGTTTTGGTACTTCTCTCAAGGGATTCAAACCCTCAACCCTCAGGTCCAGAGTCAATTGCTTTAACTGGACTGTAGCACCTCAAGGAGCAGAGATAAAGTGGCCGAGAAACAAAGGGAGATGGGGGTGGGGGTGGGGGCGTGGAATAGAGTCGGGGGGAGATTTGTATGTGAGGAGAAAAGAAGATAGTAAGCATGCGATAAAGAGAGGCAGGAGGGGGAAAAGGGTGAAGAGATAGTAAGGTCTTATCTACACAGCAAGGTTAGAGCACAGATCCCCAGGCTGAAGTCCAGACTCGGTGAGAGTGAACGAGAGTGTCGGTACGAACCAACCTATCAGCATGTAGTTGCATTACCGCACATTTGTCATTCCTGTAGGACCCCCTGAGATGCAGCTTATTTGGCTTGGTATTTTTGGACATTTTGTATTCAGAGTTGTGAAAATGTATTTGAGCTCCTGCATGAATAGTCCTCTCTTGTGGAAGTTGTTCTGATCGATTCTTCTGTCCTCTTCTCCCTTTCCTCTCTTAGCACTGGCTACAGCTTTAGACATAGGCCTGTCCAACTGGAGCTTCCTCTTCATCACTATCAGCCTGTAAGGTCATTACTGTGTGTGTGTGTGTGTGTGCGTGTGTGTGCGTGTGTGTGTGTGTGTGTGTGTGTGTGTGTGTGTGTGTGTGTGTGTGTGTGTGTGTGTGTGTGTGTGTGTGTGTGTGTGTGTGTGTGTGTGTGTGTGTGTGTGTGTGTGTGTGTGTGTGTGTGTGTGTGTGTGTGTGTGTGTGTGTGTGTGTGTGTGTGTTATTTTGTTTCACCCACAAAAGAGAGGGCAGGGCAGTGATGTTTTCTGCCCATCTCTTTCAGATACACCATGACCAAGTCCTCCGCTGTGCTCTTCATCTTGTTCTTCTCGCTCGTCTTCAAATTGGAGGAGCCGGTGAGGTCATAGACACATGGCTGTTAAGGTTTAACCCCCAGGTATTCTATCTGGTCAGATATTCAGCTCCAGTCTTCCAACCGCCTCTGTATTTCCTTACCCAGGACATTTCAGTTGGTATCAGGAGGCTTCGATATTGTCGAGGTAGCTGTGGGTGTTCCATCTTTGACCACGCCCCTTCGATTAAATGTGTACTGAGCCAGCAAATTAACGCTTTTGATCTTCAACGCTGGCCGAGAGAGAACTGTCAGTGTTGAGCATATGGAGCTGAATATCTGGTCTGTGCATAGATCTGTTTAACCGAAAAGGGTGACTCCCTTTCGTTTCACAGGAGATCTTTTGTCTTTTGGCAGCATTTGTAACACCCACGCGCTTGTGTGCTTGTGCGTGTGCGCTAATCGAATCATTTGGTTGTTAGCGAGTGTGCAAGTTGTGCTGGGGCTTGTTGGACTTCAGCCTTGTGTGCCGCGAAGCAGTTTGACGTGGAAGCATGTCCCTTGGGACAGGAGGGGCAATTATCCCCCGCCCGCTTAGCCAGTCTATTTCTGTAATTCTCATCGACACATCCGAACGTGTGACTGTGGGGTGATATAGCAAACACACAACCCACCAGAGCCAGCCAAACAGTGCCCAAAACGTAAAGAGGCAGGGCAAGTCTTTTATAAGCAACTTGTTCATGTATTGGTGTGTGCAGACATTATATTACATTACAGGCATTTAGCAGACGCTCTTATCCAGAGGGACTTACACAGTTTACATTTCTTTACATGAAATCAATTTATACAGCTGGATATTTACTGAAGCAATTCAGGTTAAGTAACATGACATAACATATGCCATTTAGCAGACGCTTTTATCCAAAGTGCCTTATAGTAGTGAATGTATACGTGTCAGTATGTGTGTTCCCAATGGGAACCCGCAACCTAAGCACTGTTAACGCCATGCTCTACCTACTGAGCAATACAGAACCACAATAGAGCAATAGTACCTTGCTCAAGGGTACAACAGCAGTGCCCCACCTGGGAATTGAACCTGCAGCCCTAACCATTATGCTACACTTCCACCTCATACAGATGGAAGTAGACCCAAGTGGTCAAGAATATAGAGGAAGGGTAATCAACAGCCATTTCTGTGCTCTAATGACAGCAGGGGTTACAGATCATTTGATTAGTAGCCTTTCACAAGTGTCCATAATCTTGCAGGACCTATTTTCGTCCCACAGAAGGATATATAAGTGGCAATAATTTGTGCTAACTTAATACGTTTGGATGCCCCTCCCAGTGGTCTAAACCCCATGTGTAATCGTGAAAACGCTCGCTGATTATTCTCTCCACTCTCAGGAAAGAGAAGTAATTTCTTAGCTGAAGGAGGAGGGAATTAGAGTATTGATGCGAGGCAATGCGTCTTTTATTTAATATTTGTTTATTTGTCAGGGACACGACAAAAAGCATTTACAATGTTTTTTTGTTTTTTTTTAAACATCAGATGCTTTGAATTTGAAGTGTTTATATCCAAATTTCCATCAACTGTCTGCAATTAAATGGCAGAAAAACGAAAAAGGTACATTGTGGGTGCGATGAGTCTGCAGCAGCTCTCACCCAGGCTGTTTCTCTGCCTCCCCACCCTCTGCACCAGAACCCGTTCCTGATCGTGGTGGTGCTTCTGATCGCCAGCGGGCTCTTCATGTTCACCTTCGAGTCCACCCAGTTCAACCTGGAGGGCTTCCTCATGGTGCTGCTGGCGTCCTTCATCGGAGGGATACGATGGACTCTCACGCAGGTCCTGATGCAGAAGGCTGAGCTGGGTGAGTGACAGCAGCAATGCACCATGGGACACGAGTGTTCACCATAGACTATCAACAGCAAGGCACCATGGGATCACGAGTGTTCACCATAGACTATCAGCAGCAAGGCACCATGGGATACGAGTGTTCACCATAGACTATCACCAGCAAGGCACCATGGGACACGACTGTTCACCATAGACCAGGGGTGTCAAACTCATTCCATGGAGGGCCGAGTGTATGCAGGTTTTTGTTGCAACCAACGCACTACACCAGGTGATTACAATTAGTTCCCCTGCTTGGTTGAAGAAGGGAGATAATTAGTGACATCACCTGGTGTAGTGCATTGGTTGCAACAAAAACCTGCATACACTTGGCCCTCCATGGAATGAGTTTGACACCAGTGCCATAGACTATCAACAGCAAGGCACCATGGGACACGAGTGTTCACCATAGACTATCAACAGCAAGGCACCATGGGACACGAGTGTTCACCATAGACTATCAACAGCAAGGCACCATGGGACACGAGTGTTCACCATAGACTATCAACAGCAAGGCACCATGGGACACGAGTGTTCACCATAGACTATCAACAGCAAGGCACCATGGGACACGAGTGTTCACCATAGACTATCAACAGCAAGGCACCATGGGACACGAGTGTTCACCATAGACTATCAGCAGCAAGGCACCATGGGACACGAGTGTTCACCGTAGCCAATTCTGCCTTGGACCTTGAGAGCGGCTTACCAGCCGGTTTCCAGTTCATTTGTAACTGCCAGGCTCGAGGCCAATCCTTGAGTGCCTAAGATACTTCTGTTTTTTTGTTCCACCCTTCCAGACCCCGCTTAATCACCGTTAAAGGCTCGGTTATCTGTAGGTGAATCAGTTTCATAGCTCCAGGCGTGTCAGTGAGCTGATGATTTGCGGTGTTGGGACCTGGAGCACATGCTGACGTGCTGCCCTGCAGAGTCAGGCCCAATCAATCCCTGCCACTGTGCACAGTAGCTTTGACACCGCTCCACTGCCTTGCACACGATGCCCTGTAGACAACCACGGCTCCTCCGTGCGCTGGCTCATGTTACTCTGTAGAACCTTTTCCGAGTGCAAATCCCATCAGTCATTTTCATGCAAAGTTGTTTGAACGGCTTTATTAATCTTAAGAACAATGTGACTTGTGGATGAAAATAGTGAACTGGAAGTGGCGTATGAGGGATTTTAGTGCCTCCACGGGCAAGATCAGTTATGGTTTGACACAGTTGTGGGTGGCGAAAAACAAAACTAATGCTGTTCCCGACGCTGTAAAGCACTTGTGACTTTTAAAGTTCTGCTCTCAGTAATGGCCCTTGAACCTGGTTGATTGTAACAGTGGCACCCAGGACACCATTGAGGATAGTCGCAGTAGGTCTGCCATAAACACACCAGATTTGGTCAAGCTTAATCTGCTCAATAGTTTTTAGGTTTTTTTACGCCAGCAGCCATGTGACCCTGTCTTTCGCATATTGTCACAGGTCTACAGAATCCAGTGGACACCATGTTTCACCTGCAGCCCCTCATGTTTATGGGCCTTTTCCCACTCTTCCTCTACAATGAAGGTAAAACGTCAATCAATCAATGAACCAATTCTATTTTTATACAGCGCTCCTAACACCCAAGTGTCCCAGGGCGCTGAACAATTACAAACATTGCAAAAGTACAGGCAGAGCAGGGCATCTTTTTAGTCAGTTGCATATGCATATAGCAATAGCCATTACAGGTACAGAAAATGGTCGATCTTAACTCCGTGTTACATAAAAGCACAATCAAAGAGAAATGTCTTCAGTAGATTTTTTTAAAGTAGCCATTGTTTCAGCATTTCTGATCTGGGCTGGAAGAGAGTTCCACAATCGGGGTGCATAGCGGAGGAAAAGACCTCAGTCCAGCTTTCTTGAGGTGATGCCTCACTTCCTGAGTGCAGGGAACAAACTGGCACATAAGGTGCTAGCAGTTCTACAAGATAGGAGGGCCCTTTCCCATTTAAGGCCTTGTATGTTGTAATTGCTAGCTTGTAATCGATGCGCTGTTTAGCCGGCAGCCGACACAGTGATCTTTGGACAGGCGCAATGTGTTCAGTCCTGAACACAACTCTGTGCCTTTCAGGGGGCAGGGTCACTCAAATCATCGATGACTCAGCCACACATTTGATAAATTAAGCATTACATTTAATCGGTTAATCAACTAAAGCTTTGATCAGCAATCACTTTTAAATTTATTTAAGCATAATAATATTTAGAAAAATCTAATCCACCTGTTCTTTAAAAAAATTAAATCCACCTCTATTAAATCTGAACATATTAAATAAATACTTGGATGGTTTTGTGAATGGAAATATAATTTCAGCCTGTAGCTCTTAGGAGCTCAATTGAATAATCAGTCAAAAACTGCCACCGGGGGCGGCAATTGGCTGTCCGCCCCAGGGAGGGGGGAGGGAAGCCGACAAGACATTCGCTCCGCACAGGAGTGGCTCTGGGGTGCCGGAGTTAAGGTCGACAGCACGACGACTGCCGTCTCGGGGGAGACGAATCTTCACCTTTGGCTAAGGCAGCGAACTTCGAGGGAGGGATTGACCTGAAAATAGCGGGAGTAATTGGCTACCAAATTGGGAGAAAAACAGGATAAATCGCAAAAAAAATTACAAATAAATTGCAAAACAAAATTGGTAAATTGGTAAAAAATTGTCTGTGTGTGGGTTTGGCTTTCTTTAGGCCTCAGCCTGTGCACCTCTGAGAAGCTGTTCCGGGTGAATGAGCTCCCCCCTCTGCTGTACTGCCTGTTCACTCTGTCGGCGGGCGGGGCCCTGGCCTTCGGCCTGGGCTTCTCTGAGTTCCTGCTGGTCTCCCGCACCTCCAGCCTCACGTTGTCCATCGCTGGCATTTTCAAGGTAAATTTGCCTTTGTGTCCCTGTCACGACCCCTTAGACCCCAAGGGACACGCATCCCACATACAGCAAGCTAGCAAGGCCGAAGACCTATGTACCCGACGCAAGCCTATGCTAACAGCGTAGCGCTGAGCTTCTTTATCCTGCCCATGTCCTGAAGGTGAATTCACCGTCACTGTCCCCTACATATTGTCTTGCATTCACCTTTCTCCATTCCACCCATTCTCTGTTTGTCCCTCTCACCTCTTTCCTCTCCTTATCCCCTTCCCAACCCCCCAAAACATGTTTCATTCCTTCTCCCCCTTGTTTATTGCTCCCTGTCTCAATCCCTCTTCTTTACCTCTTCCTCATGCTGTCTGTCCCTTCTGCTCCATACCTGCAGGAGGTGTGTATACTCCTGCTAGCATCTAGGCTAATGGGCGACAAAATGAGCACATTGAACTGGCTGGGGTTCGGTGTCTGTCTCTGCGGGATCTCCCTGCACGTGGGGCTCAAGACCTACTACTCCAAAGGTGAGTGCGTCCAGCTTTCTGTCAGACCTGTCCGTACCACCACCTGTCCCACTCTAATGCCACCATTTGATCAGCTCTGTCTATTTATCTGTGTCTCCTCTGTGAATGCATATGACTGATGCACTCCTTTTGTTGTTAAAATATCACATCACTAAAATGTGAGGTCACCCTCTTGCCAAGTTTGCAACTTTATTGACTAAAGAGATAACTCTCTTGCTAAGTTTGCAACTTTATTGACTAAAGAGATGTCTGTGCTTTGTCAGAGTCTTCAGAAACGTTAGTCATCTCTTTAGTCAATAAAGTTGCAAACTTTATAAATATTTTATTTATTTCATTGAAAGACATTCTGTTTAAAATTGTTTCTGAAATGTTTACACGTGTGTGTGTGTGTGTGTGTGTGTGTGTGTGTGTGTGTGTGTGTGTGTGTGTGTGTGTGTCTGTGTGTGTCTGTGTGTCTGTGTGTGTCTGTGTGTCTGTCTCTCAAGGTAAGAGCTCCACCCTGAGACAGCTACCCATTAAGGAAAGCCCAGACCTGGCGATGCCCTTGCTCCGACGCGGCGAGGGAGCGGGAGAGGAGATGGAGGACACTTGTGATGAAGACGAGGAGCAGGAGATCCTGCACTGAGTGCAAGCAGGCGGAGGAGGGCCCGGGAGGGGGCGGGGGTACCACACCGCAGGACCGTCGCAGGAGGAGAAGTCTAGCAACGTTCTGTGGAGATGCACTTTGGGAGAGCATGGAAAGGAAGAGGAAGGAAACATTTCTTAATTTGTCATCCATCGCCTGAAAAGTTCTTCTGATTCTTGGAACAAAAAAAATTGAAATATATTGAAATTGAAAATTGAGTATATACAACTATTAACTGTTCAGTGTGTGAAATATGGTGGTGGAAGGAGGAGCGGTTTTCTCTTTGTGCGTATCAGCACTGCGTGGCGTGACAGATGCAGCGTGCAAAAGCCCATAGTGCCTCAGAGCAGGAGGAAGAGGAGGGAGCAAATGTGCTGCTCGTCCTAAGGATGAGGAAGAGCTTTACATGGAGTTGTGTCCCCTGTGTTTGTTCAGCCAGCACCGGACAAGCGGTCAGGCTGCGGACTGCTTTACTCGTGACTGAAACAACAAAGACTTGCTTCTTTAGTCAATTATCATGTGCGAATAGGACCAATGGAATAGTGGAGACTGAAAATTGTATTCTAATTAAATGAGCTTCCACATGTTTTTGTCTACTTTGTGCGCGTGCGCACGCGTGTGTGTGTGTGTTTTGTGTGTGTGTGTGTACACACCAGTGAGTGGATCTATGTAAACAACTATTTTAAAAAAGCTCATTTCCGGACCTAACCCTCGCCCTGTCCTGTAATCTCTCTAATCAGATTTCATGTCACATCGGAGGAGAATTAGATTTTTCCATTAGCAACACTTTCAGCCGACAGCTGCCTTGCGGTGAGGCCTCCATGAATGTAATTTTGTTTACATAGAGGATAAACCCGCTCTGAGGGAGGTCATTCATCTCCACTGCCGAGGCATGCCTCAGAGGAAACCAATTTTACCCAGAGGCTTGGTTTTGTTTCGCATTAAGGGACGTGCAACCCCACGTGTGTGTTTCCTGTCCTGTTTTCAGTGCCCCTTTTCTTTAGAAAATGAATTACAAAAATACTGAGGGCCCATTGAAGACTATTATTCAGCGCAACATTGCAGCTGAACAACAGGAGGCAGAACAGTAAGGTTATCGATAAAGTTGGCCCATGAAGAGCTTTGGTGTCTGCATGTCCTGACCATAGCTATTGTGGCCCCTCCCCCACAGGCAAACCTCCAGAGTCATGAGGCTGATGGACGTTGGATGAACCAAACGATAGTTTTCATGGTGAGCCTACTAGCAACAGCTTGTCAGCGCAGGAACAGGCTGAGTAAAATGAGAGAGGCTGTGCTGCTGGAACTGGGAGTGGCTGAAATGAAAAGGGCACCCAACCATCACATTCAATAAAGAGCTACATGCTGAAATTCTATCCACTAGGCCAATTAAGTATTTCTTTAAAATGTTTCAGTTTAATAGAGGCCTAAAAGCTGGATTAAACTTGTTTTGTATGTCATTGCCCTCAGTTCAAAATTGATTGCTGATCAAAGCTTTAGTTGACTAACCAATTAAATGTAACGATCATCTAAACTGAAATTGCCAGCCCCAGGAGAGCCTTGTAACATAAATACAGGGGGTTAGTTCATTGTAGAAAGATTGTACCCTGAAGCCCCCTGGGTCAGCGTCAACCTTCTCCATAAATTTGTTGAGGATGGCAGAACAGGCTCTCAGCTTACTTTCAGTCAGGAAGTACAGTAACTTTCTTCCGATTGCGATTTGAACACGAGAACGGTTTCATATTTACGTAATGCATCTTGCAAAAAACAGATTTTCATCAAAACGGTGATTATTTGTGTATCTTTAAATCGTTAACTTCAATATTCAAACAAGAATTACAGCATCATTACGAAATATTACGCATGTAGTGCGAAAATTCATTTGTAAAATACATTTTTATTCCATTTTTTATATGAATATGTGCTCTTAAATCAACATAAAAATTAAATAATCAGGAATTAACCTTATTATATACATTATTACATAATTAGCTGTAAAGTCAGTGTACACCAATCATGGGTCAGATTATTACATACATTTTCAAAAGCAGCACAGGGGTCGGAGAATATATTCATGTCAACAGTTGTCACGTTTTGTTGCCTTGGAACTCATCGCACTTGAAATAGGAATTGATATTCTAATCTAAGCAATCTATTCAACAAAAACATGTAAAATAAAACCCAGAGATATCTAAATGTGTTAAGTATTAAACCCTTTTGCTATGGCAAACCCAAATTGCAGTGAACAGTGTTCCAAATGTGAAGGTGTCCATAATGGTGTGTGTCCACATTTCACTGGCATGGTTTGAGTGCACTCATACCCTTAGAAGGGAGAAGGTCGATGGCAATCATTAATAGATGGTACTAAGTGATAATCTTCACAACCCCCCCCCACCCGCCATGTTAAAGCATTTTTTTCAGAGAGGGGTGTCTTTCAAGGTGACAAAAAGTGGTTCCCCCCCTTTTTTTACAATTATTTATTGAGCACAAGGGGGGGGGGGGTACAAACGTTTAGGCCAAAGCCTCCTTGAGTGTGCTGAAAAGAGAAAATGGCAACATTGTAGAATTTAAAAAGATATTCTGGAGGCCTCCCGCGTGGTCCAGTGGTTACAACGTTCGACACTGGCCATGGAGACCGGGGTTCAATTCCCTGTCCCGCCAGAGTCGGCTCTGGTCGGGAGTGCCACCGGGGGGTGGCGATTGGCTGTCCGCCCCAGGGAGGGGGGAGGGAAGCCAACATGATGTTCGCTGTGCATAAGAGTGGCCCTGTAGTACCGGGTTACGGTCGACGGCTTGGCGAGTGCAGTCTCGGAGGAGGCGTCGCAGGACTACAGCAGTGAACTCACATTACTGGGGGGGGTTGACATAAAATAGTGGGTCTAATTGGCTACTAAATTGGGAGAAAATGGGAGAAAATCAGAAACAAAAAATACAAATATATTCTGGAATGAAGCCCGAGACAGAGCTTTTCTTTTAACTTTGTGCACTGGCCTGATACACCATAAAAGTGTGCATGTTAGAACCATGTTTAACACCAGTACATGTGTCGTACATAACCTGGACAAGGGTGGGTTGCGTATGAGGGCGCTAGTCATAAATAATATATTTCCTGGAAAGGGAGGGTTCTTTCTCCTAGAGAAAGGTGAGTACGGTCACAGGTAAATCATTGTAAACTTGTTGCACACAACTCCCACACCACTGCAAATTGATGGGAGTCTTATTTGTGTTTGGCCAAGGTTACAGTGTTGTAATATACTGTATATATTTTTGAATATTTTGAAGGAAGCAAATTTCCACCCCTGCTTCATAATTCCCCCATAATCCCCCAGAAATGATTTATTATCATTCTGTTGTACTATATGGCTGATTTGATCTCACTTTGCCATTATGTATATTACCTGTTAACATTTGTATCCCATTGTAATTATTTCTGTCTTGACTGTGGCTTTTACTTGCGGAATCTGTGGAATCACTTGCGATCTTCCGCAAGAGACTCAAAACCCACCTCTTCAGACTCCACTATCACTGAACTCTGTCCATCTAGCTAAATTGTCTTCACCACTGTTTACTTGTTCAACACTATACTCAAAAAATAAAAATAAATGTACACTAACCTTTTCCTTCCCAGTGTTACAGGTTTGGTACGCAGATGCCTGCAATGTCTATTGCTGTATTACTGCACTGATCTCGTGCGCTAACTATGATTGTTCCTACCATGTATTAATGCACATCTTGTAAGTCGCTCTGGATAAGAGCGTCTGCTAAATGCTTAAAATGTCAAATGTAAAAAATGCTTTTAAGTGATGCCAGATCAGTCTACCACGTGAGCATAGTCACCTCGTTAGATGTGGCCCACCCAAAGATAGTGATCAGTGTCATAGAATTAGCCTAATATTGAATAGTTACGGTATTATAATTGTGTAGTATAATTGTGAGCATGAGAAACCTAGCTTTAATGACGTACTAAAACCGCACCCGTGAGCTAACAGTTCCACCTGGTGGACCTTAAGAGCAATAACACAAGTATAAGCGAATAGTATTTTGTTTTCTCCAGTTGTCCATTTATAATAATATATAATATATTATATTATATTATTTTTCTTATAAACCTACATTTTTATTTAAATATATTTTTTCCCTTGGCAACTTATAGTGACAACACATCCAAGCCATTTTAAATGCCAAGAAAACAAATACAGGTGGATATTTTGCCAGAACTTGCCAGAACAGCAGTAATGTCTCACTTCAGATTCAAACCCTAACAGCTACATGTCATTTGGATTTTGGTTAAGTGACACTTTATTAAACTGTTTCTGCCTGTTGAATTTGATTTGCGGACGGTGGTATGGGAGCGTAAACACTTGTATGCACCCCCCGGTATTTCTCGAATAGGAATAGATGCTGAGAGAATTAAGAAATTAAATAATAAAATATACATATTATAAAAGGTTGTTCTGGTAGCCTACATGGGTACTCATCCAGTTGGCAAGCATCCCGCAGAATGATTATGACTAAAACTACTCGTGATCCCACATGCTGTGGCAGAATAGACAGTCTAAATGTCGTAACATTATATTACAGTGGCTTTAATGCCGACACATTCTTACCCAGAGCGACTTATAAAGTTTAAATTTAAGATCCATACAAAACATACAATCCATTTATATGGATATTTTACTGAAGCAATTGAGTTAAAGACTTTGCTCAATTGTGCAACGGAAGAGCCCCGCTTGGGAATCGACCCTACAAACCTTTGCGTTACAAGCCCAGTTCCCTAACCACTGCACTACGCTGCAGTCCAGATGAAGACTCTTTGCGCGGATAAGAGCCTCAGTGAGTCTAACTGCACTTTTCCGTCCAACCACCAGGACCCAATGTTTTGACATGATTAAAAAATCACAACCCTTAGATCCAGATTACAGTTCTTTGTCATTATTGCAACAATATGTCCCTGATGGTATGCCGTTCTATTAGTCAAACGAATGG
This sequence comes from Aldrovandia affinis, assembly GCA_029706075.1. Taxonomy (NCBI): domain Eukaryota; kingdom Metazoa; phylum Chordata; class Actinopteri; order Notacanthiformes; family Halosauridae; genus Aldrovandia; species Aldrovandia affinis. The sequence goes on from JAINUG010000327.1 coordinate 18,076, forward strand.
AGAAGGTGGAACTTCAAACGGGAGCTGTTTCACTTGGCATCCTCATTTGTGCTTCTGGCTCTTGCCTCAGTTCCAGAACTTGTGTTGGCCCCTAACTGGTGAAATCTGTCGGCCGCCATCGGAACAGCCCAGTTCCGCATGTCAGCAACCTTTTTTGTTTGTTTGCATTGCGTTATTACTTTGCCTCGGAGGTGCAGGTTGTCTTACAAGTCTCACTACATTACTCGACGTCTTCAATAATACAATTATAAAACGCGATGTTTCGCTATAGAAATTAACCCAGCACTCTAACCACTATCAAAATAACTGACCTTCAATAATAGTATTTACAGTATTTTCTTTTATGATTATTGTGCTTTTTAACTAGACATTTTTGTTAAATATTGTCAGATTTAATACGTAAACCTCATTTATTGGACTCCGGTTGTAAAATAGGGGCGTGTGTTGCACTGACAAGTTCGTACAATCCTTCTGGCAAAGAATGAGCGAAAAGTGGCACGGTAGAATTTACGTATACTCTTCCAAAACGGCACCCCGCCCATGTTGGCGCGGAGGAAGGGAGAAGAGCGATCGGGTATCACAGCCCACTCCATTGAACTGCACTTGACGGGTTGTAGACTAGGCAGAGCGGAACTCCGCGAGTGTTGACAACAGCCTCTGGAATGCACAAGACTCACCCTCGCGCAAGGGGAATCATCTGGACATAAACGCACGGCCTAAGGTAAGCAGTCGGGGAACTTTGATTGCGCGATTTTGGAAATTAATTTAATTGACCCCTATTTATGTTTCTAGGACTGCTTTAATCCGTCACGTGGATGTTACAGTTGATTAAAAAAACAATGTAAACTGACGCTGTCAGTCTCGCATTTTGGCTTGTACTGTATATCCACAACTCAATACATCATATGAAGGAATTTGATCCAGAAACCCACTGGTGATTATTGTAACCCAGGTATCTGTTGTTGTAGGAGGGACTTCTGATCTTCTGAACCGGGTCGTGTTATTAGCCCTGTCGTTTTGTTTTCCGCGACGTTTATGTTTGGACAGATGGTAACCACAGTAGCCTACTGTATCTAAAGGTGAATAAAGAGCGTTGACACCGGCCCATTTGATATTTGTAATTAAACAAGAAACATCGAAAGTAATTGTAGCCTATATTTACTTTGCTTTTAGCACAACGTAACTATTTAAGTTGAGGGACTACAATGCGTTCACAAGCCAAAGAAGTGGGTGTGTAACTATTGCTCAGGCAAAGGAAAATATAGGCAATAATCTGTCCCAAACAAAACATTGCGAGGTTGAAACGGAAAAAAGCACAGTTCGTAATTGCATATATCACATACGATGCCTCATCAAAATTCATTGATAATATAATATTCCAACTGACATGGTTACTTAATAAGTTAATAGACCACAATTCAGCAATTGTGATAACTAAAGACAACGTCAACAAAAATAATAATCTCGTCATCATCATCAAAGAAGTCTATTGTTTTCTAATTAAACCCAAGCTATATCCACTTACACTTTCACACTATTTTTTTCGTTATAGTACAATAATAGGCTATAGGGCTAATCTGCGGAAAACGAGACGATTTACCTTTCACATATCTTTGACCCTGTAGCCCACAGATGGCACGCGTTTTAGAATCACAAATTAAGACAGCAGATTATTTTCTCATACCCCAGGGAACAATTTTCTTTCATTACGTAACGCCATGTTTTTTTTATCACCAATCCTATTCACGGTCCCTGACAGACAGGTTATAACGGAGAACCGCGAAACGTAGTGCCCTACGGCGCGCTAGAACTTCGCGATCCTCCGGGCTATGGGGCCGACGGGCACTTTCCACTGCCGGACGAGTGCTGACAAGCACAAAGGAGCTCTCGCGAATGTCGACCTGGGGCACGTGAACAGGCCAATTAGCGCACGATAACTTCATGCGCCCACGCTTTTCTTTATATTTTTAATTCACTTTGACCTCCCCGTATATTGTATTGCTTCGTTGTTTTCGCCTCTTTGACCTCACCCTCACACCATTCTGTGGAATGCTACAGAAATAGTATTTTTTGGGGGATAGATCTACGTTTACTCCAGGTGTGACAGGTCACGCCCAGGATGTTGCCTGGGAAAGAACAGATCAACGACAAGGCTCATATCTGCCTCTTTAATCTGTGCTCAAACAGGTGTTAGACAAGATAACCTCCTGTCCTCTAATTAACTGAAGAGACCGTGCCAATGACTAGCCACCCGATTGGGGGTTCTTGTTGGTTGTCCATGGCTGCAGTGGGATCTGTATAGAGATGTCTGACTTGATCTACCGCCTCTCTTGTTGTTTGAGGTCACCCTTGTTTATCACTAATTACCATTATATCTTGCTACTAATTAGAAAGGTTACCAAGCTGACGACTCCATCTGTACCACTGCCTTGCACTTTGAAATGTCTTAATGTCATCTCTTGAACTACATTTAGGAAGTGGTAGGCATGTTTTGTGGCAGGAGAAACAACAGGAGATGCTGCCTTGTATTTAAATATCATGTTTAGCTACTAGAGTTAAAGTGGCTACAAATTCAAGTCTTCGTCTGAAAAAAAGAATGTGGAGAGAGCTTAACGCAAGTGTCACTTGTATTTAGTTTATATTTGTTTGTATTAGGACCATTGACGTATTTATATATTTTTTCATTCCTGTTTCCCAGAACATGCGGAATGTTCTTACGTTAAAAAACATGATGACACACATTTACAGTTTTTGTTTTTGTTATACACAGCCATGGCTTCCTTTTAGTCCGTTTTGTTTTAAAATATTATTAAACACTCGCTTTTTTAAATAGGAAATAATAATGCTGCATTAGTAATAATTTAGCATTTAAACGGTTCACTATTTATGTGAATTGAGCATACTTTTCCAGCATCTTGAATTCAGAGATTAATACAATCCTTAAAGGTCATCGAGGACACCTACTGTAAATACATTTTTTGTGTTTCTCTATTTTGGTAAGAGAAAGGCACACTTTGTTCAGCCACGCCTTTCTTCCCTCTTGTGTTGACAGGTCTACAGTTCCAGTTCTCCCAATGCCTCCCTGCTGCTCTCCACGACTTCTCCCAGCACTGCTGATGTCTGGCCTGGGTACTCTCCTCTTCCTGGCCTCTGGAGTCCAAAGCCAAGGTACTCTCTCTCTCCCTCTCACTGTCTCTCTCCCTCTCTCTCTCTCTCTCTCTCTCTCTCTCTCTCTCTTTCTCTCTTTCTCATTAACAAGACTCTGCACGGCCAAGGGCACTCAGGGCGACTCAATCAAAGTGCCAAATATTTTGGCTGTAACTTCACGAACGTTTAAAGCGGTTTAAACCACCGTTGGCCATGCGGTAGCGTGGGTTTTTTTTCACGCCAGGCTGAAATGGGAAAGCAGGCTGCGTCAGGAAGTCTTAGAGTTCAGTTTGTATTTAAATACTTATAAAGACACATATACGGTACAAAGGAGGACAGAACAAAGGAGATGGAGGGAAGGAATTAAGAGGAAAAAGGGCCCGGCCAAAAGGGGGTATTATAGTAATCGGTCGCTTTATATAGTGCCTTTCATGTCATGAGCCCAGAGTGCTTTGCAGTGGAGGAGGGGAGTGACTCACCGCTAATGCGTGAATCACCACCAATGTGTAGCACCAGAATGCTCATCACGCACATCAGCAGAGATGGAGAGGGAGGGTAGAAGTTTGCAAATTATATTGGGGGATGATTATATGGCCCAATTTGAATGAGCCAGATTTGGAAATTTGGCCAGGGCAAATATGGTGTAGCGAATGGAAGTAAAAAGGGGTAGAAGGCCCAAAGCCTGATACAAATTTTGACCCTCAAATGTAGGATCACCAACTCTCTTTTTGTAAATAACTCTTTGAATGACCTTATTTAAGGGTTCGGCAGCAGTGACCTGTCCAGGTTTCCAGTCTACAATTCTTGGCCCACTCAATCTACAGTATATACCTCACAGAGAGACATACAAACACACACACACACACACACACACAGGAAGTGGGATTATAACCAAGCCTCCCTCAGATCTGCATCTTTATTCTTATTGGCTGAGCTCTTCTCACTAGAAAAACAAACCCTTCTCATTTGCCAGATACAGTCTCTGGTGTAGACATGTTAGCACATCTAATTAAGTCTAACAAACACATGGATACTCAAATAGTTTAAATAGTGCTGCTGGCAGTATGTAGACACACCTACACAAAATTACAGCAGTGACAGATGAGGAGACACAATTGCATAAAGCAGCCATACCACCCTGAACCCTTGTCACATCAAACTGCTGAAGCTCAGCAGCCACACCACCCTGCACCCTTCTCATGTCAAACTGCTGAAGCTCAGCAGCCACACCACCCTGTACCCTTCTCATGTCAAACTGCTGAAGCTCAGCAGCCATACCACCCTGTACCCTTCTCATGTCAAACTGCTGAAGCTCAGCAGCCATACCACCCTGTACCCTTCTCATGTCAAACTGCTGAAGCTCAGCAGCCATACCACCCTGTACCCTTCTCATGTTAAACTGCTGAAGCTAAGCAGCCATACCACCCTGTACCCTTCTCATGTCAAACTGCTGAAGCTCAGCAGCCATACCACCCTGTACCCTTCTCATGTCAAACTGCTGAAGCTAAGCAGCCACACCACCCTGTACCCTTCTGATGTCAAACTGCTGAAGCTAAGCAGCCACACCACTCTGTACCCTTCTCATGGCAAACTGCTGAAGCTCAGCAGCCATACCACCCTGTACTTCTCATGTCAAACTGCTAAAGCAGCCATACCACCCTGTACCCTTCTCATGTCAAACTGCTGAAGCTCAGCAGCCATACCACCCTGTACCCTTCTCATATCAAACTGCTGAAGCTCAGCAGCCATACCACCCTGTACCCTTCTCATGTCAAACTGCTGAAGCTCAGCAGCCATACCACCCTGTACCCTTCTCATGTCAAACTGCTGAAGCTCAGCAGCCATACCACCCTGTACCCTTCTCATGTCAAACTGCTGAAGCTAAGAGCCATACCACCCTGTACCCTTCTCATGTTAAACTGCTGAAGCTAAGAGCCATACCACCCTGTACCCTTCTCATGTCAAACTGCTGAAACTTGGCTCACAGCCTGCTATATACATTGAGTCTGACTGCAGTCTTATTCCTTCAAGGGGATGCAAAGCTAGAAAGACTATTCTTACAGATCTTGCTTTTGTTTGATAAGCCATATCCATCAAAGATAAACATAAACATGGATTAGGTCCCAATAATCTTATCTGCATTCCTCAGGGTGTTTGACTGATGAGACAGCCGCAGCAAACCCACAGGTTACCATGCCAACTTCTCAGTCTGAGCATGCCTAGATTAGCAGTGTCTGTCAGGGACAGGCAAGGACCAATTCTGTATTAAGACCTCAAAGTGAGGATAAGACACTGTGTGCACACACATGTATGTAATGTAATGTAATGTAAATGTAAAATGTAAATGTAAAATGTAACATGCGTACACACACGTACAGTGAACGCACACACACAGTAGGAAAAGTGATATTATCCTTCATTGTTTGTTGCCAATTCCGGAGTTGAAAATCCCTCTCCTTGCTCAGACAAAGCCCATCGCTGCCCTTTTGATGGAGCGTGCTCAGATGAAAGAATAAAAAGACTCGCACTTTACTGCTCACATCTTTGTCCCTCTCTTTGTCTCTAAACCCAATGCAATACAGTTTTACTAAAGATTGTGTCTATATGGACAGATCACACAAAATAAGTTCCTGTCCTTATGCTGTGCCAGGGTAGTGCCTGAGTTGTGAGTGAGTGAGATCACGAGAGACTGAAAGTGCAGTCAAAGAGGGACGTTCCCTAAAAGCATTGAATGCAGTCTCACGCATCGTCATGACATGGAATGGAACAGCATTTTCCCCCAGAAGGATAAACCAAAAAACATCAAATAATAAATACTTCAGTAACCGTTAAATTATTTCATATTTTTGGTAGTATTTGAATTTTCCCTCTGTTGTATCATTGTCGCTGTGCATCTGGCTTCATCCAAAGGCCACAGCGGGTAACCGATTCAAGGATTGCTTTGGCATGGTGGTTGTTGTGCTTGTCGCCGCTGAGCGCATAGCCAGACAGGGACCTCAGTAAATATGTAACTTCCTCACTTTTCCCTCTAATGTTCTGCCAACCTGCGAGGCTCAGGGGCCCTCCAGTGTTGCCATAGGAACAGGGACCCCAAAAGGAGGACACAGAGAGGCTGCTGACACGGGCAGACACAACACTGCGATTCATACCGTCCCTCGCGGCGTCTCTGCCCGCTGCCAGGCCTGACGTCACGCACGCGCGGTGCCCCGAAACTAACCTTTCCCCGAATTGGATTTCCTGTCCCCCCTTCCCCCACTGCCAGTCCCTAAACCCACCCCAAACAAAAGACCTGCTTGAGGAGACGGGGGGACAGCTGGCACACAGAGCGGAGGACAGGGACAGGCACATGAGAGGGGAGATTGTTGGGAAAGAGCTAATGGAACTTGTGCAAATGAGTTCCAACAAGAGAGGAGTTGAAGGGAGGGGAAGAGGGGTACGGAGGTCAGGAGGGAGAGAGGGCTCCCTCTTCCAAAACAGGATAGGCCCAACAAACTTGCTTTTGAAATGCTTTGAAACTATTTTGTATATCTCTTTGATCTCAAGGCAGATTTTGACCTCCTTGTCCCCCCCTTCCCCACTAGCCCCTTTCTACAGTTTTACCCCCCCATCCACAGAATCATGCTGTCAGGCCAGCTGCGTCTCTCACCCTACTCTATCCCACTGTTGGACCTCAACTGACTTTAGTAGATTATCAGTTTGCAGGTTCATTCATGTTTCCTGGCATTGTTTACATTGTTTACTTGTCTTTGTCTGTGTCTATCTCCTAGACTGTCTTAAGTCTCTCTAAGGTGTGTGTGCACAGAATGTGTGTATATACAATATGTAGTATGTGTGTGCATTAGTGTGTCTGTGCGTGTGTGTGTGCATGCTTGCGTGTGTTTGTGTATGTGTGTGTGTCTGTGTGTGTGTGTGTCTGTGTGTGCATGCTTGCGTGTGTTTGTGTATGCGTGTGTGTTTGTCTGCGCGTGGATACATATCTTTTGTGGGTATGCACATGTGTGAGTGTGTGTGTGTGCATGTGAGTGTGCAGGTGTGTGTGTGTGTGTGCGTGGCACACTGCGCAGGGGTGCTGTTTGTGTGTGTGTGCACGTGTGTGTATGTGTGTGCAGGTGTATGTGTGTGTGTGAATGTGTGTGCAGGTGTTTGTGTGTGTGCAGGTGTGGTGTGTGTGTGTGTGTGTGCAGGTGTGTGTGGTGTGTGTGTGTGTGTGTGTGCAGGTGTGTGTGGTGTGTGTGTGTGTGTGCAGGTGTATGTGTGAATGTGTGTGCAGGTGTGTGTGTGTGTGTTCAGGTGTGTGTGTGTGTGTGTGCAGGTGTGTGTGTGTGTGTGTGGTGTGTGGCACACTGTGTGGGGGGTGCTGTTTGTGCATTAATGTGTAAATCAGCCGGTGCAAGACGGTGCTTGCCCCGAGGCAGTGCCCTCCCTCATCCTCACATGGAAGTTGTTACTCTCCTCACGCCACACATCACTGCAGCTGCAGCAGCCGTTCACACTGTGCCCTCTTCACACAGGGAAGCTCAAGCTCACCGTGCTGTCTGAAGACCGTCTCCAGATGAAGTGGAAGGAGGCGGAGAGCCCAGTGCAGGGGTACAAGGTTCGAGTCAGGCCTATTTCAGGTGAGGTGGCTGCGCAGGAGGGGAGCGCTGGATTGTTCGGCCGCAGCGTACCGGTGGCGTGGCTCATCTGCCCCCATCCTTAGGGGTCAGGGGTCATCTCTCTTAAGAATGTTTATGATTTACTGGTGCAGTCACTTAGAGGTCAAGTGCATTGTCCCGGTCTCTCAGGTTAATTGCTCCTTGGAACATTTCTGCAATGCTTGCGATGATTCCCATGCCCTGTGGGTTTTGATATGGTAGGGAGGTGTTGATGAGAAACAGGACCGAGTCACAGACGGCACATGCTGCATTTGGAATGCACCAGCTCACCTGCAATACAGAGCAGGCTCAGTCATGATGTGGTTCTCTTATTTGTGTGATGATGTGCGTGAGGCGCGCTGTTGACATGACTTATGCAACCACCTTGGTTCCTCTCGCTTGGGAAGCAGACAAGTTTTCACTTCAGCCTTTTTAGCTATCCCACAACCTCTCCCTCCCTCTCCCCCCTCTCCTTCCCCCTCTCCCTCTCTCTCTGGTGTAGCGAGCAGTGCACCAGGAAATTCTTTCCCTATTGTGTCACTGTTACGTCTGCAGGTGAGGGGGCTTGAAACACAGCGATGGAATTAAGAGAGATAGGCATGAAGCCAACTGTCTCTACCCCCCACCTCTCTCCCTCTCTCCCTTTGTCTCTCTCTCTCTCTCTCTCTCTCTTTCTCTCTTTCTGCCCCCATCTCCACGGCTGTGTCTGGGCAGGCTTCTCAATGTCTGACTCAGAAATGGCACAAGAAGAAAACAAACATGTATGCCCTCCAGCTTGTTAGAAAGGGGGAAGCGGACACCTCACACCTCACACTGCAGGAGAGAATCGAGTTCTCAGTCGACCTGCCTGGTTAAAACGAAGGCTTATATTGTCTGCAGAGATTAAATCTTTCTCAATTTTCCCAATGATTCCAATGATTTAGGAACATTGAACTTTTGAATGTGAACGGCTCAACCCCCCCTTCTCTCTCCACTGGAGAGATGAATGGGGGGAAAATCCTGGTTTTTGCCTCTATGTGACTCTCCCCCCCCTCCCCCCCCTTCCCCAGACGAGCCCCAGCCGGAGCTGATGCTAACCACCACGCGCGGCCGGGCCACAGTGGCAGGTCTGGACTCCCAGCAGGAGTACGCCCTGCAGATCCTGATGCTCAACGGCACGCAGGAGAAACTCATCGCCAAGAGACGCTTCACCAGTAAGAGACGGAGGGGAGGAGGGAGAGAGTAGAGACGAAAACAAAGGGAGAGAGGGAGGAGGGAGGGAGGGAGGGAGGAAAGGGAGGAAGAAAGGTCTAAAATTGGAGAATGGAGAGGAGGAAATGAAGAAGGGAAGAGGTGGAAGGAGGGCCACAGAGGGAGAGATAGAGAGGCAGGGGAAGAAGGAGAGGGGAAGAAAGAAGGAGAAGGAGAGGTGGGCAGGGGTTCACGGGCACACTGATTTTAGTTTTAGTGTGTACACACTGCACGTGGCCCTCATGTGTAGATCTTCCCAAGGCCAGTACTGGCAAGGTTCCAATCTACTATAGATTCGACATGAGTTATTATCAAAACAAATGTAAACCACCTGAAATGCTGGTGATGCGTGGCATGTTTGGAATGTTCAGGAAGCAAAGGCCGACTCCAACAGCCTGTTCCAATTCAGCTGTCTTTGCATTTTCCCTCCCATATATTTCATTTCGGATACTGGGTTTAAATGAATTCTTTTTTTTTTTGGCGACTTCTAAAAAAATATTATGAACATGGAATTGCAGCATCTTTGTCACTTTCACCAAAAAATGTGTTTCAATTAATTGCTTAAAAAACTCCCTTATATGAAGAACTACCTATATTATGAGCTACATATTTGGTAAATCTTCACTAAATACTGCTAAATGATAAAAACACAAATATTCATAGAGACTAAAAGATACATTCTTGCTACCAGTTAAACTTCCCCCAACCACTCTAACATGATATAGACCTGTGGCAACCCAGATCCAACCATCCAACATAGCACTAGGCCCCATTTGGCGCCCGCCCCCCCTTTCAACTGCACAAGATGTATTTATCCCACACGCTCTCTCTCTCCCAGTAAAAATGAGAGATTCCCTCCGAGGAAAATGAACCCAATAAAACAGCAGGGCTCACTTCTCAACAGGTAGGCTACAGTAATGTTATTGGTGCCTCTAGGCCATCTTTGCTAGTGATGGTTTTTGAACGGCTCTTTTTAGCTAACGCAGGGAACCGATTCGCCTTGGTGAAAGAGACGTTTATCGTTTCTAAAATTGAATAAATGTATAAGTTCGTAAATAAGTCAGAATAAAAGCACGTAATTAAAAGCATATATTTCAGAAATAAACACATCCAGTTTATTCTTAATTTGTAAACAACGCCAACAAGTGTGAATGATTTGATTTGATTGATTTGATGTGCATAAGAACCAATCAGAAGTCTGTATCTTGATGGCTGGGTTGATTTAGAAAACCAGGAAATGCTACCGAATATAGGGCCAAACGAGAGTCAAATGAACCGGATCTTTTTGGTGAACAGAGCCAAACGAACCGGCTCACAGAAACGAGCCGGAATGCCCATCACTATGCTTTACAACGTATTGGCCTACAAAGAAACGCCAGTGTGACAGAGGGAGGTAATAGTACATAATTATAACTTCAGCCTGTCGGGGGTGTTATGTACGGTCTGTTTCTCAGCATCTGGGGGGGCTTTACAGAATACCTGTGTGCCTTTTGACGGGCTGTAATTGACGCTAAGGACAGGGATTCCTGTGGAATTAGAGGCCACGTCTCTCCTGTCGAGAGGAAGCAGGCAAACAAACGGTTATGCTGACGTATGAAGCGATCGTAAACCCCAGTTCTCATTTGACAGATTAAGAGCTGACAGCACCAACAACAGGCCGACTGAGTACTAAATTATGAGTACGTTACTGTGCCATTCTTGCCAACGTTGGAAGACCTGTGCAAATAATGTGCCTTTGGAATAGAGTTGGGCAGGGGCGGAGCGAGGGGGTGGCTTAATGGGTTCAAGCCCCGAATGTTTTTAGAAAATACCCGGATCTTTTTTTATTTATATATACATTTGTTTGTAACAACCACACGATGTGTGACATTTTTCCTCACTAGTTTTTCTTCTGACTATGTAATCAGAACTGTAATGTAATGGAACGAAGTACCGCGATAAACCACTGGACACCACAGTCCCACGTCGTGTATGCATTGTCTCTATCCGTTAGTGGTGTGTCGTTCGTGAACGATTCATTCCTTTTGAACGAATCCTTTTGGTGAGCGAAAGGAACTGACACACCTCCATGTTCGTTCCCTTGGTTAATCTAAAATTGCCTTTCCTTGAAACTGCAGCGACTCCTCCTATTTAACCATTTCCACCATTGGGCTCTAGTCTGTAGTAGCCATTTAGTGCAGGAACAAACCCTCAAAAAGGGCCTTAGTTTTTGAGATACCCCTACCCGGGGTAGAACAAAACACGACCTTGTTTTTTCATAACTATAAGATGTCCCCTTCATGAAATGGATGGTCGTAATTTTTACTTTTACTGCAAAAGTCATTAAATTCATCAATGAAGTGATTCACCACATAGGCGAAAAAAGGGCAAAAAACGCCTGCACTGAAAGAGGGAGTACCAAGTTAATCCCATGTCATGTTCTACCTACTGGTTGGATTTACATCATATTTGCACAGATGGTCAACAGGTAGTGTCCATACATCCTAAAGCAATCAGAATGTCAAAATATGGTTTTATTATGAATCAGCAGCCTTTTATATAAGGCCTTATTATAGGCGGAAATATCCTACAGTTAATTTTTCTGAGAAAAACTCACTTCTAATCCTAATATACTGTTCTACCAAGGGTAGAACAAAACATGACCTTGTTTTTTCATAACTATAAGATGTCCCCTTCATGAAATGGTTGGTCATAATTTTAAACTTTACTGAAAAAGTCATTAAATTCATCAATGAAGTGATTCACCACATAGGCGAAAAAGGGCAAAAAACGCCTGCACTGAAAGAGGGAGTACCAAGTTAATCCCATGTCATGTTCTACCTACTGGTTTTATTTACATCATATTTGCACAGATGGTCAACAGGTAGTGTCCCTACATCCACAAGCAATCAGAATGTCAAAATATGGTTTTAATGTGAATCAGCAGCCTTTTATACACTGCCTGGCCAAAAAAAAAGTCACCACCTGGATTTAACTAAGCAAATAGGTAAGAGCCTTCCATTGGATAATTACTGCAGTGATTAATATGTTTTAGCTGGCAACAAGTTATTTAACCCCAACTGATGCAGTGAGTAGCTTCTCATTTCTTAAACAACCATGTCAGAAGACATATCCTGTGGTCGTGGAAAAGATGTTAATCTGGGCCCGTATTCACAAAGCATTTTATCTTACCACTAGGAGTACTTCTAAATCGCACTAAAACCTTTTAGTTAGGAGTCCCACCTTAAAACCTATTCACAAAGCTGCAAAGACAAACTCATACTAAGGAATTCCTAGAATTGTCAAGCTAAGAGTGAGGGCGGGGTTGACGTCGTTGCTAGGGATGACGTTGTTTCTCATGAACGAGCTTACTCAGAATGCCCACAGTGATTGGCTGATATAGGGGATGGGTCTCTGCCCGCGTACGGATCAACCCCCACGGTTCGGCACGCATATGATCCGCGGATTAATAGCGAAATTGAACCATCATAGAGAAATACAAATACAGCCGCTGTTATATAAACCATATATGTTTTGGTTTGCTTTGTTTTTCATACTAAATGCCTTTCTGGGAGGCATGTTTTTAGAAACGCGACTGAATTAAATAGAATTGAAACATTAGCGATCTTTTATTTTTTTATTAAATTAATTCAGGCATAAGACCACCCTAGTTAAATCGCCTAAGGCGTACTGAATCTAAAAATGTATTTTGTGAAATTTTTGAATAAAGATTTAGTGAAATAACTTAAATTTAAAAACTGAAATTATCATTCATTCAATTCCTTGAGAATAGTTCCTGGCAATTTTTGCTGGAAACGCGCCTTTGGTCGCCGTTATTATTATTTTTTGCTGATCCGAAAAATGATCCGATGCACCCCTATTATATTCTAATAAAGATTCTAAAATACAAATGTACGCTACGTGTCACTGATTTAATATGAAACCAAGAATACCGACTAGTCAATTGGTTACATGTCTGCATCTCGTAAACAATCAGCGGGTATCTATATATAATATATATAATATAATATATATAATACCCTCGCGATTGAGGCGGTACCTTTTTATGAGCTCTGTATCATTCAATATCTCCAGTGTTGACGCGATTGCGACAACGATTGCCGGCAGCAGCAGATTTTAGGTCTTTAGCGACTTAGAAGTCCTCTTGCCTGCTTCTAACTTCTCCTGGACTTAGGAGCTGTTTTTAGCTCTCAAACCCTTTGTGAAATACTCTTATCCCAAAAATGTAGGAGTCCTAAATTTATGAGTGACACGCCCAGGAGTTTCTCCTAAATTGCGGAGTTACGACCAACTTTTACCCTTAAAATGCTTTGTGAATACGGGCCCTGTTTCAGAAGGGTCAAAATATTGGCCTGCATCAAGCAAAGAAAACAACGAAGGAGATTGCTGAAACTACTAAAATTGGGTTAAGAACTGTCCAATGCATTATTAAAACCTGGAAGGATAGTGGTGAACCATCATCTTCGAGGAAGAAATGTGGTCGGAAAAAAATCTTGAATGATCGTGATCGGCGATCACTTAAATGTTTGGTGAAATCATATCGTAAAAAATCAACAGTAGAACTCACGGCTGTGTTTAATAGTGAAAGTAAGAGCATTTTAGTTTCAATAAGCTTCTGCAATGTCACAACATTTATTTCCGTCCAGAGTTGCATTAATTTTTCGCCAAGATCTTGTATTGATGATGGGAGAGTCAGACCGCTGCGCAAAGTCTTCTCCAGCACATCCCAAAGATTCTCAATGGGGTTAAGGTCTGGATTCTGTGGTGGCCAATCCATGTGTGAAAATGATGTCTCATGCTCCCTGAACCACTCTTTCACAATTTGAGCCCGATTAATGAATCATGGCATTGTCATCTTGGAATATGCCCGTGCCATCAGGGAACAAAAAATCCATTGATGGAAAAACCTGGTCATTCAGTATATTCAGGTAGTCAGCTGACCTCTTTCTTTGGGCACATAATGTTGCTGAACCTAGACCTGACCAACTGCAGCAACCCCAGATCATAACACTGCCCCCACAGGCTTGTACGGTAGACAAACGCATTTTGACCAAAGGTTTTATAATTATTATCATTAAATTAGTTCTGTATCTATTGAAGACTGATACTGTGTGGTGGTTAAAGTTTCTGGGGAGAAAATACACATTTAAACGAGTTATTTCGTTATTTATCATTTAAAGTATTGAAAGTGTCCCCTTGAAGATTAATTTCATTCATTTAAGTTAATTAACCAATTCATTTAAGGCCCAACTTGGAGTGTACTGTTTGAGTCCCGTCGTTATTTCTGATTCCCTTACAAATTTCCTCTTCAGGTTAATCTGACAGATTCACACGCGTTTCGGCTCATTTTAATACCACACATTCTGTGAGAAACGGCTGACTGACAGAGAATGACAGCTCTCATAGCGTGTGCCAAATGTTAGTAAAACTTTTTACGCAGCAGACATCATTAAAGCGTTAAAGACAGCAGCGCTGACAGTAGGTTACTGTGTCGGGCGATGCATGCCCGGACAGGCTGGGCTCCAAGCGGGTTTTCAGATACTCGCATAGTTTGTGTCATCCAAGAATTACGCTTACGTAAGAGCTGTGAGGCGAAAGACCCCCTTCTCTCTCTCTCTCTCTCTCTCTCATGCGCTCTCGGCCACACTTCCTCAAACGCTTTGAGTAACCTGATTCTCTCATAGCTCATAGTCTTGGGATGTCAGTCTGCCCTTTGAAAACAGAGTCGTTGGAACATACAGTAAAGTTGCACAATCAATTCATTGATTAATTTTGTCACTGTGGGTTCGGGGTCCTTTTCTGAAATCCTTTCAGTGTATTACTTTACTGTGACGTCGTACTGATGTAACGATGTTAGAACTCCACTTCCAAATCCTCAACACACAAACCCATTGGCCTAATGCAAGTGACTGATTGAGAATTCATTGTGAATTGGTCATTGAGAAGTCCTTCCTGAAAACCAAATCCATCAATTTCAGAAATGGACCTTTGACCCCAGCAACCAGCATCCTTTTCTTGCCTTGGGATGGCCGCCTTCGTGTAAAGGCCTCCACATGCTTCTGCATAACTTGTGCGACATCTTCGCGGTTCGCGCAATGCAGCATGTCGCAAGCACTTGGCAATTTATACTTATGCGCAACCTATGCGACATGGTGTCCTTACACTTCTGTACACTAGTAGGCGTCAATGTATTGAACAAGGTCGGTGAAGTTTCCATGAAAGCAGGGAAACTCCTGTACCTTCGAACTTCAGCCTTTCCTGAAGCTGGTTAATTTTATACCATGTCGAACAAATTATGCTAGCTATCTATATCGTTAGCTACTGTTAGCAAGCTTTATTTGGCTGTAATATCAGGTTGCTAGCTAGCTAGCTAGATAGATATTGATAGTTTTGCTTAGTTAATGTTAACATAGATATATACAGGTATGGTATGCAGCTGCCAACAACGATGTCTATCGCTGTATTACTGCAGTGATCTCTTGTGCGAACTATGATTGTTCTTACCATGTATTAATGCACATCTTGTAAGTCGCTCTGGATAAGAGCATCTGCTATACAGTATGCTTAAAAAATGTACATGCACCCTGCTTTTTCTTTGTTTTGTTAGTTGAATATTCTGTGCATTAAGGTATTGTAGTGACATGTTACAGTTCTATGTAATCTAAAGTGCAACACAAAACATCTGGATATTTGCAGCCTTAAATATATCATTTAGAATGATGTGAAGACCACCGTCAATCTTTCGTTGTTTGCAGAATCTCCAAGTTTAATGTACTGTCAGTACAATAGACTTTAAAACCTTTGAAAAAAGGAAGTACGCCTGTCATGAAGGCAGCTTGTGTGCGAGCAACTCACCTTTATAGCATTAAAATAATAGAGTAAATTCACGTGGAACAAAGGAACAGCAGATGACTCTTGAAAATAATGTTAATGTATTAAGGGAAATGAAGGATGGTCTTTTTCTGTCTTTTCACAGAATTTTTCAAATCGCTGCTTTTATCTTTCTCTCCTAATCTGGATGTCGCTCTGGATAAGAGCGTCTGCTAAATGCTTAAAATGTCAAATGTACAACATCCGATGCTGGCCACGGGGACCGATTCCCCGTCACGCCAGAGTCAGCTCTGGCTGGGAGTGCCACCAGGGTGGCAATTGGCTGTCCGCCCCAGGGAGGGGGGGGGAGGGAAGACGACACACAGTTCGCTGCGCACAGGAGTGGTTCTGGGGTGTCGGAATTACAGTCGACAGCATGACGAGTGCTGTCTCGGAGGAGGCAGCGCTTCGCCATTGTCACTGCCGGTCACAGGGCTACGGCAGCGAACTACGAGGGAGGGGGTTGAACTAAGCACAGCGGGAGTAATTGGCTACCAAATTGGGAGGAAAAACGGGGTAAAATCGAAAAAATGCATTAAAAAAAAAAGAAAAGTAAAATGTACAAAAATTATGTACTAGCTCTATGAACTATGACTGACAGCTCTGCCTCCATTCGCTAACCAACCAATCAATGCTGTGCAACATCTACACGACATGTTGCGCTGCGGTCACGAGTTAGATTTTTGTGCTAGGTACGCGACATCCTCTGCAACACCCTCTGCAACATCAATGTAATGTGTCGCTCGAGCATGTAGAGGCCTTAAAGGTCACATTTTTTCAGGTATCTCTCCCCACTTTAACAGTCTCCTGTGTTGATCAACGTCCCAAAGTGTCAGTATTTAGCTGGCCACTTGTGTGAAGTTGAAAATGAAGAATGCTGGTGATGCTAGACTGCTGTCTCTTATCTCCCACTCCCCTCCACCTCTCTCCCGTCCCCCTCTCTGTCCATGTCTCTCGTCCTCCTCCATCCCTCCCTCTCTCTCCTGCAGTTGACAGTTTGCGGGAAGAGTGGCTGAACCGCAGCGGCAGCCGAGAACAGCGGAAGAAGGTGTTGGCGGGGGGGTCTGGGTCAGGTGACATCGATGAGTTGACAGAGGCCCTGCTGGCCGCTCCCACCGTGCTGTTCCAGGATCGCACAGGTAAGGGGGGGGGGCATTTCCGCACTCACAGGTGGGGTTTCACACAGGTCCGCCGCACGTTTCAACACCCCGCAACTTCTGTTAACTTATCATGACTGCAGTACAATCATCAACAATGAAGTAGTGCTGCTCTTTGAAAAATAACCATTTACGTTTAGCAGATGTTCTTATCCAGACCGACTTTCAGAGCTTACATTTAATCCCTTTATACAGCTGGATATTTACTGAAGACATTTTGCTTAAGTACCTCGCTCAAGGGTACAAAGACAGTGGCCCACCTGGGAATTGAACCTGCAGCCTCTGAGTTGTAAGTTCTCTAACCATTACACTGCACTGCCACCCCCTAGACAAGACGGGTTCAGTGAAGGGTCACTCCTTTACCGCTCTCCCCAAATATTTCACACCAGGTGCTCGAAGGTGTGGGAGTGATGTTTCCCGGATGCAACGTACAGCTGTGGCCGCGGGAGGCGAACAGTAAAAAGCTGTCACACTCTAATCTCTTAAGTACATTATTTGTTACACTCCTTGATGGATCCCCTGTGCACATGAACGAGAGTGCCCACTCGCTGGCACTGAGCATGTTCAGTTTGTTATTATCGTTTACTGCGGCGCTACAGGTGGTTGGAAGCGTGCCAGACACCAGCAGGCCAGGCGTGTCACTAGCTCTCTAATGAGCGTCTTTTGATCTGTAATCCGTTACATACCCCACCACCGTGGGGGGGGGTGGGTGGGGCAGGGGGGCGGGGCAGGGCGGGGGTCATCTTCCTCTTCCTGCTCAGGCAGGTTTATATAAGCCGCTCCTGAAGGGCGTGCGCATTTGATAAAACTGAAACAAGGCGAAGGTGCGGAACCCTAAGGTGGAACGAAAAACGCGATTAAAGGCCTTCCGCCTCGTTTGCTGATCATTTTCAGTCCGTTGCATGTGGCGTGCGGAGGATCGGCGCGGGTTCTGCGATGGGCCACCCTGCTGTCCCTGATTTCCACATAAATCAGTTTGAGAATTTACACATTTCTCTAAGGAAGCGGTGTGGGCTACTTACACACTGATCGTGTCCTTGGAACTCCAGGACCAGGGGTGTAGTACTGCTTTTATATTCCCGCCGTTTGCCCTTTGCTCATCATTAGATAGACTTGACCCTTTTATTGGTGGATTCCGTTTCCACAGAAACCACCGTGTCCCCTGACAAAGAGAAGGGCTCCAAGGAGGAGAAGAAGAAAAGGAAAAACAAGGATCGCACGAAGGCGGGCACCAAAGAGGACGAAAGAACGATGCGCGTGGGAAATCGGAGAATGAAAACTCCAGCAGGGACAAACCGAAGAAAACCATCCCCACCCAGCCGGTCACAGGTTCCTGACCCTCTCTCCATCTTTTATCTTTCGACAGACAAGGGGACGCCCAAGAGCAGAGCTATTGTAGTTATCAGACGTTGTATTTTTCAGGATAAAAGCCGTTGAGATGCACCATCTCATTTTGGAGTGGGCCCGTACAAACGCTCAGTACACACAAAGCACGTCTTTACCGCTCTGTTGCAGATACATCAACGTCGTTAAAAAAATACAAATGACACGGAAAGAGACAAACACGAGCACGCTCACACACCTCAACCCGAGACGCCTACACTCGCCTACATCAATTAATGGTGCATTGTGAACAACATTAGCGATAACAGCCTGCTGTGAGATACACCACAATGGAGTTCTTAAGTGCAACTGGTGAATTTATAGATTTCAGAGCTGTAGGAGCCTTCAATTTAAAAGCCTTTTCACCCATCTCAAGAGAGACTCTGGGCACCTGATAGAGGGTGTGGTTTGCATGCCTTAAAGAGTAGTTTATATTTTGTGAGATGAGAAGCTCTTGCAAGCAGATAGGATAGTTGAAGTGGATACATTTAAAAAGAAAGTGGTACCAATGCAGCTGCTGTCTATTTTTGAGGACAGAACATGGGGGAAGGGGAGGGAAATGGAAAACGGGAAGTTTAGATTGAAACAGAAAAGATTTCAAAGTAAAATATAAAGACAGTTGTGACAGTCTTTGCCATGACATGTCGGGTACCTTATAGATATGGATTCGATAGAAAATCTGTTGGATTTATATATTAGTACCTTCATTACTCTTTCTCTAATGAGTTGATCATGTGTTTAAAAAAAAAAAAAAAAATAATAGCTGATGGATTTAATGACAGCCTGTTTTGAAGGTCGGTCGCTGTGCTACTGTAATGACAGGTTTGTTTATGGGGCTCCCTCTGCAGCGCAACAGAAGAAATGCATTGCCTCTTTTTAAAATATAATCTCAGATTTCACATCCTCAGAACCACATTCTCTGCAGGTTAGATTACACACACACTCAAACACACACACACACTCACATACAAACACCCCTCCACACACACAGTCACCAGTAGCCTCATTTAATATAGTATAATATACTGAATATATATATATATATGCCATTTAGCAGACGCTTTTATCCAAAGCGACTTACAGTAGTGAATGCATACGTTTTTCAGTATATGTGGTCCCCAATGGGAATAAAACCCACAACCTAAGCGTTGTCAGTGCCATGCTCTACCTACTGAGCCACACAGAATACTTCTTCATGTTTTGTGTGCTTCTGGGCTGCTGGTCTATAGCTGCCGCTAAGAGATATTTTTTCTTTTCCCCCCCTCGCTCTCCCCGGACGCAGCTACATCTAAAACGTTTGAGTGTGACACGAGCGCCACCGCGGATGTGGTCTTACTGGTGGACGGGTCCTGGAGCATCGGCCGCACCAACTTCAAACGGGTCCGAGACTTCCTGGAGGGCCTGGTCGCGCCCTTCGCCATCGGCAGCGACAGAGTGCAGATAGGTAAGACAAGCCTGACTAGATTCATCTGATTTGTTTTCTTGATCCGCTGGCTTCGTATGCAGGATTTGAAAGGGGGATAGGGGGCTGAGTTGTTATTCTCCCATTCTTTGATTTATGGACTATTTTATCCTTCCCATGATAAGCCTTGCCTTCCCTTCCCTTTGGTTAATGAATACTGCTGGTAAAGTGGTTCTGTGTGGCTCACTAGGTGGAGCATAGCGCTGACAACGCTTAGGTTGTGGGTTCAATTCCTGTTGGGGCCACATATACTGAAAAATGCATGCATTCACTACTGTAAGTCGCTTTGGATAAAAGCATCTGATAAATGGAATATGTTATGTACAGATCATATATGAATGAAGGTTGAACCCGCACACTGTGTGCAAAAAAGGGAATATCCCAAAACAAGACGAAGGCTCGATGTTCAATTCAAAAGTCTTTTTTTAAATTTTTTTAATAAATTTGTTTCTGATTTTTATCCCATTTTCTCCCAATTTGGTAGCCAATTAGACCCGCTATTTTTTACGTCAATCCCCCCCTAGTAATGTGAGTTCGCTGCCGTAGTCCTGCGACCGGTAGTGACGAAGGCGAAGTGACGCCTCTTCCGAGACGTCACTCGCCAAGCCGTCGACCGAACCCCGGTACTTACAGGGCCACTATACGCAGCGAACGTCACGTCGGCTTCCCTCCCCCCTCCCTGGGGCGGACAGCCAATCGCCGCCCCCTGGTGGCACTCCCGGCCAAAGCCGACACTTGGCGAGACGGGGAATTGAACCCCGGTCTCCGTGGCCAGCGTCGGACGTTGTAACCACTGGACCACGCGGGAGGCCCCAATTCAAAAGTCTTTTAATCCATAAAAGTGAAACAAAGAGGATTTAAGAGACAAAAAGACAGACGTTTCAGTCAAATGACCATGTACAGATCATGCCCCGGAATAACACGGGTTAAACCAGAACCCTACGAACAGGACTGGCAGGAAGGCAGAGTAGGTCCGTGACAGTGGTGAGCGGTTTGCCCCTCCTTCCTCTCTTAGCTCTGTCGCAGTACAGCGGGGACCCGCGCACCGAGTGGCAGCTCAATAACTTCACGTCCCGCGAGCAGCTGCTGGACGCTGTGAGGAACCTCCGATACAAAGGAGGGAACACCTTCACAGGTGAGCACAGCACCTTCGCTGCCTGGCGAGCGGGGGAATCGATCACCCTCAATAAGGTGACCGATGGGGGAGACACCTTTTCTCAGTGAGGAGGCTATGGTGCTGTTGAGTAATTTCCATTGTGTGTGTGTGTGTGTGTGTGTGTGTGTGTGTGTGTGTGTATGCCTGTGTGTGATCGTGTTTGTGTGTGTGTGTGTGTGTGTGTGTGTGTGTGTGTGTGTGTTTGTGTGTGTGTGTGTGTGTGTGTGTGTATGCCTGTGTGTGATCGTGTGTTTGTGTTCATGTTTGTGTGTGTGTGTGTGTGTGTGTGTGTGTGTGTGTGTGTGTGTGTGTGTGTGTGTGTGTGTGTGTGTGTGTGTGTTCGTGTTTGTTTGTGTGTTTGTTTGTGTGTGTGTGTGTGTTGTGTGTGTGTGTGTGTGTGTTTGTGTGTGTGTGTGTGTGTGTGTGTTGTGTTTGTGTGTGTGTGTGTGTGTGTGTGTGTGTGTGTGTGTGTGTGTTTGTGTTTGTGTTCATGTTTGTGTGTGTACCTCAGGTCAGGCTCTGTTGCACGTGTTAGAACAGAACCTGAGGGAGGAGGTGGGGGCGCGGCCAGAAACCCCCCGCTTTTTGATCCTCCTCACTGACGGGAAGTCCCAGGACGATGCCATCGCCGCCGCCATCAAGCTGAAGAACGCCGGAGTCGAGCTCATCGCTGTGGGTGAGACTGGGTGCACTCGGCATACGCCCCCTGGTGGTGGATCTGGAAAATCAAGTTTTTATTATTTGGTTGATTGTTTTGGCTCTTTATTGGGAATACAGTTCTTGCTTAGTGAATGAATAGATACTGAAGAAGTATCACAGAGTCTGTCCATGTTTGCTTTGTGTTTTTGTACGCACGACGCAAGTGAATGTCAACCTTTCAGTGTGTGTGTGTTTGTACTCATGCGTGAAGAGTTTGTCCTATCTCCCCTTCTGTGAATCTCAGGGGTGAAGAACGCAGATGAGGCGGAGCTGCGGCAGATCGCGTCTGAGCCCCTGGAGCTCAACGTGTACAACGTTAACGACTTTCCCCTGTTGAGCAAACTAGTGGGCCGGCTGGTGCGAATCCTGTGTGGAAAGATTGAGGACCGGGGCAAGGCCAAGAGTGAGTTTAACACAAACACAAAACGAACACATAAACCACAGCGAGGCCGGGAGTGAGTTCGACACAAACACAAAACGAACACATAAACCACAGCTAGGCCAAGAGACAGTTTAACACAAACACAAAACTAACACATAAACCACAGCTAGACCAAGACAGAGTTTAATAGAAACAAAAGTAATAAACCACAGTGAGGACGAGTGATGGCTGTGCTGCCACACTGTGGTGGAGCCTCTGCTCTCCTCTTCTCCTTCTTAGTTAGTTAGTTTTATTGGACATAATGCGAACACACATACCCTTGATACATGACATCACATTAATGCACACCGCAAATTGCAGAGGATAACGCCAAAAAGTTGGCAAAAAGCCATTGTGATCCTACCGTTGGCATTTACCACCTTAATGTTTCATACCCCAGTACAGCAGGTGGCAGTGATGCCCTTTGTTCAAACTTCTCCAAAAACCACAATTAAAGAAAGGAAGAATTGTTCTACGAGAACATAACACATTAAGTCATGCCTATTAGCCGAAGACCGTTTTGTAAATAGTTAATTTACTGTAAAATGTTCACAATCAGGAGCAGATGCCTTTCATGCTTGGCACAGCAAAACACCTGACAATAACACTGGAACAGTTATGCTCATATCAGATGCCTTTACTGATGGTTTAATTCAGTGCTCGCCAAACCTCTCCTCAGGCTCAGCTAATCAACGCTCGTTAAGTAGTTAACGAGCTGAAACAGGTGTGCTGGTGGTAGAATTGAACAAATACATGGACTGGCTGGGGGTCCCTGACAAGAGGTTTGGAAACCACTGGTCTAATCGAACGATTCTTCTAACGAGTGGATGGGGCCACTGTGCTCACTAGGAATGGAGAGGCCAACCCCTGATCCAGCCTTGTCCTACCCAAGTCCCACCGACTTCAGCTTCTCCGATCTGGGCTCCCGGGAGGTTCGGCTGAGCTGGTCCGCCCCTCCCAGGGCCGTGGTCCAGTACCGAGTGGTGTACCACAGCAGCGAGGGTCAGAGTCCCCAGGAGGTGAGAGAGATGGGCCCTGATTGGCCGGCGGGTTCTCGGCCGCGCCTGGCCTTCATTTATATCAGATTCAGTTACATTTTCTTTTTTAATCAGTGGTAAATGGCAAAGTCTACAATTCACACAAGAACATTAGAACATAGCATATGCCATTTAGCATGTATCCAAACTGACTTACAGTAGTGAATGCATACATTTTTCAGTATGTATGGTCCCAGTGGGAAACGAACCCACAGCCTAAGTGTTGTCAGCACCGTGCTTGACCTACTGAGCCACACAGAACCACATACATAATAATAAATAATGTTGGCAGGCCACTCCGGTCCACCTGGGCATTTCCCAGTCTAAAGAATACCCAGCACTGCATCAAGCCTGGACTTGAATACCGCAAGTGTTTCTGCCTCCGCTACATGACTTAGTAAAGCTGATATTGTTTCAATATCAAATTTCCCCTTTCATCTTCGAAACTGGTGTTGGAATGCAGATTCAAAATTAGATTATATATTAAAATATAATGTGACAGCCCTAGTGTGTGGCGATTGTTGTTTCTTTGTTTGTGAGTGATCCTTGCGTGGTGTGTTGTGTTTGTTGCATTTCAGGAATTTTATCCTGGTCAAATTACAGTTTACATTCCTTTACATATAAACCATTTACACATACAGCTGGATGTTTACTGAATCAATTCAGGTTAAGCAGCTTGCTCAAGGGTAGAACAGCAGTGCCCCACTTGGGAATCAAACCTGTAACCTTTGCATTACAAACCCAGTTCCCTAACCACTATACTACTCTGCCACCCGGGGCAGGTGCTGGTGAACGGGACAGACTTCAGCGTCATGCTGAGGGGGCTTTCCTCACAGACTCAATACCACCTGTCAATCTTCCCCGTGTACGAGGACAACGTGGGCCCCGCCTTGAGAGGAACCGTCACCACGCGTGAGTCACTGTCACTCGTACACACCGAGGTACAACACCTGTCACTCATACACACAGAGGTTCACTTAAACACACAGAGGTACAACACCTGTCACTCAAACACACAGAGGTACAACACCTGTCACTCATACACACAGAGGTTCACTTAAACACACAGAGGTAGAACACCTGTCACTCAAACACACAGAGGTACAACACCTGTCACTCAAACACACTGAGGTTCACTTAAACACACAGAGGTACAACACCTGTCACTCAAACACACAGAGGTAGAACACCTGTCACTCAAACACACAGAGGTGGAACACCTGTCACTCAAACACACAGAGGTTCACTTAAACACACAGAGGTAGAACACCTGTCACTCATACACACAGAGGTAGAACACCTGTCACTCAAACACACAGTGGTAGAACAGCTGTTACTCAAACACACGACAGTAGAACATCTGTCAAAACGGGCAGTACTGTCTGAGTGACACCATCTATACTTCACTAACTTGTCTATCAGGATTGGGGTCAGTTCCATTTGAATTCAGTCAGTTCATGAAATTAATTGATCATGTAATTCATGAATTGATAAATGCCCTCAATGTTCTATGGCAGTGATTCTCAACCCTGGTCCTAGAGAGCTGCAGGGTGTGGCTGGTTTTCCTTCTACTCAGCACTTAATTAATCAATTAAAGCGGTGGTTTACATAATTAACTCACCTCACCTGGTTTCTTGTGTCTAAATCATTTGCTGACTTTAAGGTGAAAACAAAAACCAGCGTACCCTGCAGCTCTCCAGGACAAGGATTGAGAACCAATGTCCAATGGAGATTTTTCCATTAATTTATTCAAATTCAAAGATACCCCAACCCTGAAGTCTGAACTCGGCCACAAATGTTCTGCCGCTCCACGCCAATGCCCTCTCTCCCTTTATTTGCCATTTGATTGTGACGGGTCGATGTTCACGTCCGTCTGCTCTCTCTTTCTCCCGCCCCGGGGTCAGTTCCGCTGGGCACTCCCGAGGCCCTGGAGGTAACGCCCTCGTCCCCAGGAAGTCTGCGGGTGCGCTGGGGGCCCGCGCCAGGGGCCACACAGTACATGGCCTTGTACTCCGCCCTCAGGCATGGGGAGCCTGAGGACGCCAAGGAGGTGAGACACGGGCCAAGTGTGGGCAGCAGTCACCAGGGAACGGGTTAACATTGGGGAGGCTGCTGTGCCATCCCCAAGCTACGGGTTAGCAGAGTATGTCCCATACCTGTACAGGCATTTAAGAGACGCTCTTATCCAGAGGGACACAGTTTACATTTCTTTCTACATACAATCCATTTATACAGCTGGATATTTACTGAAGCAATTCAGGATAAGCACCTTGCTCAAGGGTGCAAGCCCATTTCCCTAATCATTACACTACAATGGCACATTGAGAGTTTGGCACTTTTCAATGTCTCCCACAGAATTAACTGCAATGGCCACAGACTCTCAGTCCTGACAAACATTAACTTCTGTACCCTCTGACCTTGTGTGAACACACAGAATTCAGATTGTATAATGCTGGTTGAAATGTTTAATGGGATATACATCCCCCAAGTGTGCGTGGGAAATGGTGGGTTGCAGGTGTGTGTGTGTGTGTGTGTGTGTGTGTGTGTGTGTGTGTGTGTGTGTGTGTCTGTGTGTGTGTTTGTGATTGTGTTTGTGTTTGTATTTGTGTGTGTTCATGTGTCTGTACGTGTGCTTATGCACTCACCCTCCCTCCATGCATGCAGGTGAAGTTCCCGGCAGACCAGACAGACATAGAGCTGGGCGGTCTGATGCCTGAAACGGACTACTCAGTGACCCTGTACGCGCTGTACGACGAGGACTCCAGCGACCCCATCACCGCCATCGCCACCACGTGTGAGTGGCGGCCTGCCTGTACTCTTCCACAGCAGAGGGCAGTCCCTCCCTGCTCAGGCTGTATCTACGCAGCCGTATCAGTTTGGAGTTGAGGTCCAGGCCAGCAGAGTGCAGTGTCGTGACTCACAAAGAGACAGCAGGGCCTTCCATCCCTCTTTCTCCCTCTCCCTCACTAGTCCTTTCCCATCCCATCTTCATTTCTGTTTTTGTTCCTCACATTCCATCTCTCCCTCCATCCCTCCCTCCCCGCACATTCCTTTGGACTTTTTCCTCCTCGCCCCCTCTCTTTCTGTCCTTTTGCATTTAATTGCGCTTCATTGGCAAGTTTGAATGTCAAGTATCATATTGTGCTAAACACTGAGGTTTGCGATGAATTGCGCTACATAAATATATGATTAAGTATGTATGATGATGATGATTCTTAATAACTTTGTCACATCCGTGCATGTTTAATCAATGATACGAGGTGTACAATTGGGCCCCACTGGTGCCGCAACCAGTAAAGGCACTTGTTCTAAGTGCTGGTTGGCCACTGCAGCCTAGGGTTCGTTCCCCAGGTAGTGATTGGGGTAGTGATTGGCTGTCTAACCCCAGGGGGAAGAGGGAAAGGAGGCAGACATGAACTCGCCGCACGCACAGAAAGATTCTCTGTGCGTGTGGGAAACACAGTTGGCTTGGCAAGTTCTTTCTCGAAGGAGGTGGTTTGGCACCTTTGTCGCTGCCGGTCCAAGAGTAGTGGCTGGTCCCGTAGCTGCAAGAAATTAAATTTAGAAAGAGAAGATAGAAAAAAAGAGCTGTAAAATGGCCACTGTAATAATAGCTGTTGTGCTGGTGCTAATGTAAAATGGCCGCTGTAATAATAGCTGATGTGCTGGTGGTAATGTAAAATGGCCGCTGTAATAATAACTGTTGTGCTGGTGGTAATGCCCTCGTCCCGCAGATCCCCTGCCTCCCCCTCTCAGCCTGCAGTTCCCTCTGGTCAGCCACAGCATGGTGAGGGTCAGCTGGGTGCCAGGCTCTGTGGACGTCCCCGGGCACCAGGTCACCTACAGCACCAACCACGGCACCAGGTCACCTACCACAGCTAACCAACCACTGTGTGTGACTGGTATTGTGACGCTAACTGTGTGTGACTGGCAGGTGCAGCAGCCAGCTAACTGTGTGTGACTGGTACTGTAGCACAGCGCTAACTGTGTGTGACTGGTATAGTAGCACAGCCCTAACTGTGTGTGACTGGTATTGTAGCACAGTGCTAACTGTGTGTGACTGGTACTGTAGCACAGTGCTAACTGTGTGTGACTGGTATTGTAGCACAGTGCTAACTGTGTGTGACTGGTATTGTAGCACAGTGCTAACTGTGTGTGACTGGCATTGTAGCACAGTGCTAACTGTGTGTGACACAGCAGTGCTAACTGTGTGTGACTGGTATTGTAGCACAGCGCTAACTGTGTGTGACTGGTATTGTAGCACAGCGCTAACTCTGTGTGTCTGTAACACAGCGCTAACTGTGTGTGACTGGTATTGTAACACAGTGCTACCTGTGTGTGACTGGTACTGTAGCACAGCGCTAACTGTGTATGACTGGTATTGTAACACAGCACTACCTGTGTGTGAGTGGTAGTGTAGGACAGCGCTAAGTGTGTGTCTGTAACACAGTGCTAACTGTGTGTCTGTAACAGCGCCAAATGTTGGTGGCCCAACACCCTATTAAGACACTTTATGTTGATGTTTCCTTTATTTTGGCAGTTACCTTTAGCTCACATTATTACATTACATTACAGGCATTTAACAGACGCTCTTATCCAGAGCGACGTACAGTTTTTTACATTTCTTTACAATCAATTTATACAGCTGGATATTAACTGAAGCAATTCAGGTTAAGTACCTTGCTCAAGGGTACAACGGCAGTGTCCCACCTGGGGATTGAACCTGCAACCTTAAAGTTACAAGCCCAGCTCCCTAACCATTATACCATACTGCCTGCCTGCATATTATTGCATATTATCCTTGTATACACTGGGATTGTAGCCAGGAGACATTCAAGGTTAAGTACCGTACTCAGTGCGTCCCACCAGGTAAACAAACCTGCAGTCTGACAGCTACACGGCCGACTCCTCACCCTACAACATCGTTCATTAACAGTTACATTGTGGCTGGGAAACCTGAAATAGGCAAGGGCATGTTGATCTCCGTGACCTTTATAGATCCTGAAGCAGCTGTGACGCCTCAGCTCTGTGTCTCTGTCTGTCTCTGCCCCGCTGTGTCTCCCCCCCTTCCCCCTCTCGCTCCCCCAGGTGGAGGTGACAGGTGTGAACTCCGTGCTGCTGCAGAGCTTGTCGTCTTTGTCCAAGTACCTGGTGTCTGTGCGCTCAAAGTACGAGCAGGGGGTGTCCGCTCCCCTCACGGCCAACATCACCACACGTGAGACGCGCTCCCGCACCTTCTGCACACTGATTTACCACCAACACACCTGCAGGTTATGAGTGGCCCAGTAACCTGGGAAACCATTATAGATTTTACTGGCAACTTAGTCTGTGTGGCAATCATTCTCTCTCTCTCCCATTCTCTCTCTCCCTCTGTCTATTTCTCTCTCTCTCCCTCTCTTTCTCTCTCTCCCCCTCTTTCTCTCTCTCCCTCTGTTTATTTCTCTCTCTCTCCCTCTCTTTCTCCCTCTCTCTCAATTCAATTTCACTTGAAATGCTTTATTGGCATGACATATTTTAAAAATAGATACAGTATTACCAAAGTGTAACAGTTAAAAATAATTTAAATATAAAAAACAACATTAATTAATAATAAAATAATAATAATAATAATAATAATAATAATAATAATAATAAAATAATACATAAATAAATACTTGTGAAGTATTACATAACAATGGATGAACACAAACATAACAATGAACAAACACAGGGGTCACTGGTTTCTCTGGCAGTGGCAGGTAGCTCCATATCGTGCGGCCGAAATTAAACAGCACCTTTCCTCTCCTAGGAGGATTTGTATTTGTGTTTCAGCCAGAGTCGGGACGTTTGGGAATAGTAAGTTGAATTTGGGATAGAAACTTTATCAAAATTTTTCCCTTCCCTCTCTCAGCGAGGGTGCCTGCACCCACTGATCTCCGGGTGACCAACTTCTCAGGAAGTGACATCACGGTGCGCTGGGACTCCGCGGCTGATGACGTGGTGTCTTACCTGATCAAGTGGATCTCTCTGAACGGGGGCGAGCTCAGTCAGGTGCGTAGTCCCTGGCAGCTGTCTCTCACCTCCACCCAAGGTCCTGTGCTCTTTCTTCAATGAAAATGTGTAGAAAATCTCACTGAAAATCATGATCGTTAGTTGTGTTGTAAGTGGGAATAAGTTTAGGCGGATACATCCAGCACACATCATGTAGATGGTCCTGGCATGTTTGGCCATGTTCAACCAAACACATGAA